>ML108181.1:78195-94839 GCA_003697995.1 Taxidea taxus jeffersonii | reverse complement strand
CACCCCCAGCTCAGGCCCAGCATCCCTTTCATAGGAAGCACAGGTTGCTCCCCATCTCAGAGGCTTCTGTTCAGGTCCAGAGTGCAATTTGGGAGTCCAATTCCACAAAGCCCCTTGGCGGCCCTGAGCCAGTAATTAGGAATCAAGGAGTACATACTTATGTGGTGGGCCTGCCCTGTGGAGCCTCCAGTGTCCAAAGGACAGAAGGCAGGGGCAAGAGCAACTCTGAAGACAAGCTCTGCTTTCCTCATCAGTCTGCGCACGGCTGACTCTGGGCGCTGCCTATACATTTATTGAACTACAATTCTTTAAAGTTGGCTTGTCGGCAAGAATTCAAGTGTGATCTATTGAATTCCAGCAGAGCTCAACTCCACTGATGGGCACTATTTATTCAGGTTTACTTTATCCTTCTCTCTCCTTTAATTTTTAGCCAAAGCGTTGTCAGAAAAGAAGCATCACTGATAAGACCAAGGATTCTATTCGCCTTGAAATTTTCCCTTCAAGACCTGGATATAGGCATGCCCTCAGTGACTGCTGAAAATATGATATTATGCACAATTTGTGGAGCATGGGGGGTAAATCCTGGTCACTGTATTTCTATGGTGAACTTAAAATGCTGGAGTGGTGTGGGGTACATTGTCATGGAAATTGCTCTCTGGCCTCCAATGACTTGGATGGAATCAGGATGAGGACTGTGAGATTTAATAACAGCATGGTTACAACTGTAGTTTAAACCCATAAACCACAAATGCATGTCCGACCAGAAATAAAAAGGATCTGAGCGTTACATCCTCCTAAGCGGATTCTTCCATAGAGTAATGTTGGAGAACAGTCTAGCCCCGAGTGCTTAACTTTGCAATTCAAAAGAGTTGTGACTTAGCTTCCCTTATATAACATGGGCAGCTTTTCATTATGTTTATTTGATGCAGTGTTATTGAGGCAATATTTCATATGAATAATTCATTTCTACTCCAACTTTATCTAACAAAGTCAAAAGCAGAATCCTAAATTTCAAAACAGATCAAAGAGTTCCTTAAATAAATTGGAAATGCCTTGAGTTGCCTGCCTTCTGAATCTCTCTGTCTTGTCTATGCATTAAGCAAGCACTTACTATGGGCGGTTGGATACTGAAGTTATTAAATGTTCACAGCTATCCCTGCATTTTCTCCAGCAAAGATGGGTTTTAGTGCCCCAGTTTTGCACTGTTTCCTCTTGTTCTTATCCAGAAATTGAGTTCTATGAGAGCAAATCACATTCAAGTAATTTTTTACATATTTTTAACTTTGGTTGTGTGTGCCTGACTTTCTGAGGCCGCCTTGGCCCTGATTGCCTTCTGTTCCACTGGGCAGTCTGATGAACACAGCGGGCAGGCTGTGGTGAATAAAATAGAGCAATTACATTTGGATGCTCAAGACCGCCAGCTGCCTGGGGACGACTTACCACAGCCTCCCCATTGTGGTTATCCTCCTTTCAGATCTTACCAAGTCATGCAAGAAAGTCGCCTTTCAAAATGATTGACATCCAAAGAATTGCCCTGGCTTTATCCAGCCACGGGAGCTGCAAACAAGAGTGGAGCAGTTAGAAAGAAAAAATTAAACATGGACAAAAAGAAAAAGTATTCAAAATCACTGAATCATACCTAAGCACACTTAAAAAAAAAAAAAAGGTGTTAGGTCAATAGGAGAAAAATAAAAACAACTGAAAGATCTCTTAAAATCATCAAAAAAGGCTCACTTCATAGATGAATATGTTAGAAAGGGCATCAGAGTCAATAATTTAGCCATCTTATTACCTCCAGAAGACCAGAGCAGGTGGGTATTTGGGGAAGTATGTGGTAGAGACAAAGGAGTACAACAAACACAGGAGTCGGAAGAATCTTCAAATCCTAGCTCAGCCATGTCCTAGCTCATGGGCCTTAGGCAACTTGCTATATACAGTTTTGGATCTCTGTGATAGAGACATAATGCTACCTACTTTTCATGAGATGTGGCTGGAAGACTTTAAAGAAGTTTATGTTTGTAAAGTGGTACATAGTAGGAAGTGGTAACTCTCATTAAGAATTTACTCTTCAGGGGCACCTGGGTGGCTCAGGGGGTTAAGCCTCTGCCTTCAGCTAAGGTCATGATCCCAGCGTCCTGGGATTGAGCCCTGCATCTGGCTCTCTGCTCAGTGGGGAGTCTGCTTCCCCCTCTCTCTCTGCCTGCCTCTCTGCCTGCTTGTGATTTCTGTCTGTCAAATAAATAAATAAAATCTTTAAAAATTTTTAAAAATTTTAAAAAAGAATTTACTCTTCAGGAGCTCCTGGGTGGCTCAGTCAGTTAAGCATCTGCCTTTGGTTCAGGTCATGATCTCAGGGTCCTGGGATCAAACCCCACATCGGCTCCTTGCTCAGCAAGGAGCCTGCTTCTCCCTCTGCCTGCTGCTCCCCTCCTGCTTGTTCTCTCTCTGACAGATAAGTAAAATAAGTAAAATAAAATAAATCATTCCTGTTAAAAAAAAAAAAAGAAAAAAGAATTTACTCTTCATATTTACAAAAGATATTCTCCCTGGACTGTTAGCTGATCAGTACTATATGTTGAAGATGAAGGGAAATACCGGCTCCGGACATATTCCTTTGGTCAGGTGATCCCTGGAGTAGACCTTGTTTAGGCACCCACCCCCCACCTCCTATGGGCGGAGCCTGCTTCCATCATGGAGGCTTCAAATGCTTTCTCCTCTCTTCCCATTATCTTTTGGGGCCAAGCATCCCTGAAAGTGGGGAGCCCTTCTCAGAAGGAGCTTCCACTCTGATAAAAGACAAAGGAACATGAGAAAACCCCCTTTTCATTCTCTAACTCTTCTGCATGTAAGAATATCCTTCAAGCTGCTGCAGCCATCTTAAATCTTGAGGAAACTGCTAAAGCAAGACTCCAGCCTTGCTCACTAGCTTTACAGAGTTACTGAACTAAGCCAGAAATGACATAGCACCACTCTTCTTGTCATGTGAGATAATGAAATGCTTTTAGCATTTAGCTCCTCTCACTATTTATAACTGAACACTATAGCTCTTGTTTTCTTATCTTTTCCCAAGACACTGAGAATCTCTTTCCATTTTGTGCTTGAGCAGTTGAGCAGGAATATGGAGATGTTATTCAACACAGGTACATCTAATGAACAACACTAGTCAAATTTCAGAGAGGGTGAGTAACTCACCCAATGTCACACAGCCAAGAACAGCAGCAAAGAATTGAACCCAGGTGTGCCTGCTTCAAAGGCCAGTCTTTTCAGAACACTACTGTTGCTACATATGTATTTGTTAGCCAGTCCAATAAGAAATTTTTAAGTAGGTAAAGTTCCTTTTTCTTTTCTATCTCTCCTTTCAGTTTATATTCTGAGCTACATAATCTTGCAACTCCCAAACTTTGATGTTCCTAAGCAAATGCAAACTCATGTTCTGAAACTCCCCTTTTTCTTCCTATCAAAATTTGCCTATTCTGGGTTCCATTCCCTCAGGAAGCCAATATGATTTATAAGGTTAAAGCTAGGTTATCAGTAGTTCGGTGTGCCAAAAAAACAAAAACAAACAAACAAAAAACAAAAACAAAAACAAAAAACAACTAGGTTATCAGTTAAGCAATCTTGTTTCAATGGGAACCCAGGTTGGTGAATGCCTTCAATGGACATTTTCAGTGCCCTAGTATACTGAAGGTGAGATTATCCTTTCATATTGCAGGATCAGATAGCTTCCTCATGTACAATAAAAGTTACCCGAAGGGGGTGGTGCATGCCTATGTAGCTCAGTTGGTTAAGTGTCCAACTCTTGATATTGATATCAGCTCAGGTCATGATCTCAGGGCCATTAGGATCAAGCCCTGGGTCAGGCTCCATGCACAGCATGGAGCCTACTTAAGGTTCTCTCTCTCTCTCTCTCTCTCTCTCTCTCTCTCTGTCCCTTCTTCCCCTGCTCTCTCTCAAAAACACAAAACAACAACAGGAACAACAACAAAGTTAACTGGGGTATGGAGCATGATTAGAATTCATGTATTCCTTATATAAATATTTGCTAAGCACCTCACTTACCATACCAACAGTATTCCACGTGCTAGAGATATAGACTAAACAAAACCAATTCCCTTTTATGAAATTTAAACCCTAGTTGGGGAGAGATTATTATAATATAGTATGATATAATTATATTATATAATATAATAATAGTATAGATATATACTATTTTAAGTGGTGAAAAATGTTATAAAGAAAAATAAAGCAGACTAAGAAGGGTAGATTGGTGGGAGTAGACTATCTCATTAAGAGTGATCAAGACACATTACATAAAGGAAAGGATTTGAATGTTAATAATATGACAATATAGAAGTCAAGGGAAAGTAAAATGGGAGAGGAAAGATGGAGGAAACCATAAGAAAATTATTACCCTCTTCTTACAAAGTGGAAAACCAAGAAATACGGCTAAAACTTGATTGAACAAAAAAGAGGAAATTAACTATGTTACTGAAAATTACAAAGATGATCAGTAGAAACACTAAAAATCCTGAAGGAGAAAAGGTAGGACAAGGAATAGTGTTAAGTGAGCTCACTTTTTTTTCTAGGAGTCAATAGAAACCACTTAATTGGGAAAATAGGTTTTATCTCACATGCTAACTTTCACTGATCAGTGGTCCTGCCTGGGGCTCTCAAGTAGAACTCCACACACAAGACCCAGCTCTTTGAGAAAGTGTGCTGTGATCGATTAATTAGTGCCGTCCGCCATGGGTGCAGAAAGGATCAATGACAGCACATAGGCCACTTGGAGCTGCACTGGATTACTTGGCAATGAGATGGCTGAAGGGAAGTAGAAAGCAACAGCCGCTGTGAGAACAGGTTATATCAGAGTAGAGAGAGAAACTTGATGGAGAGGGGCTGGTGATATGATGGATTCCTATGTCATACTTCTGGTATGGAGGACTGATAACATTCTGAAAGGTACAAAGTGGATAATCTATGGAGGAGACCGACAAAAAAGAATTAACTTTACAGCTCTAATGTAAGAGTTGGGTATGTTAGGTTTCAAATCCTGCCTTTCCCAAGCCATAGAAAAGAATTTAAGCCACAGAGTTTCTAAGACATGTGCCTTCCTTGGCTGGATTGTGACTCATTTAAAGACAGTGAAATGTATTTTGGGTATTGGAGAAAACTTACCATTGGTCCAATAAAGCCATCCCTGCTGTACCAATTACCTAAACAGAGGAAGCCGAGATACCAGGGTCCCAGCTGTACGATCAGGCCAAATCCTGGGAACACAAACAAAGCTTGAGATCTTGTCTCTAATTAAATCATGTGGAGTCTGGTGACTTTGCTAGCCTCCTGCTCAGCAGAAAACCATGTGAAGCTCTGAGCAGGCTCCCCTCATGGCTAATGTCTCTAGTAAAGACACAACCCCCAGCCTTTGTCTGTGCTCCCCCAGACTAGCACAAAATGAAGAGGATGGGAACACTTGTGGTTGTCAGAAGGGTACCATTAGAGAGCAGCCCATTCACCAAACAAAGGCACAATGAAGCTCCTTGTTCCTTTGACACCCCAGGTCCTTCTCCACCTTTGTGAGAAGCAGCACCCAGTGAGGTAACTATCACAAGGAACCCTACACTAGAGTTCTCATCACACCCCAGCTCGGATACCTTTATTAACTCATTTAACCAATATTCTGTCCAACTCTGCACAGAATGATAGATGACCCAGTCGCTTCCACTCCAGTGCCCCAGGTTCTGCCAGGATGGATAGCAGGGCCTCTCACTCTACGTAGTTAATTTCAGCAAGCATGAATTGCATCATGTGTGAGCAGACAGGCTGTCCTGGGCTGAGGATTCCATTGCCCATGTGTGATGATTAGAGGAGCTCTATCCCCAAGCACTTCTCCCACTTGGACCAGGAACCCTAAAATTAGACACTCATCTCTTTAGATTCTTTATTAAATGTCCCTATAGAAATGGCCTGACACAGCAATCAGCCTTTAACACCTTAGCATGCCATGTTTCCAGATGACAGCCTACTGTGTGCCACAGGTTGTGCTAGGTGCCTTAAGTAGAGTCTATCCAGAACCTTGAAAACATTCTAGCAGGGTCTAACCATCCAACACACACACACACACACACACACACACACACACACACACACACTTTTTTTTTTTGAGATTGAGAGAGAGAGAGAGTGGGGAGAGGGGCAGAGGAAGAGGGAAAGAGAGAGAATCCCAAGCAGACTCCACACTGAGCACAGAGCTTGACATAGGGCTCAATCTCATGACCCTGAGATCATGACCTGAGCTGAAATCAAGAGTCAGACCTTAAGAAACTGAACCACCGACATGCCCCAATACACACACTGCTTGAGAAACTATTATGCACAGCGCATTGTATTCAGATGGTTTTGCATGTGGTTGATAAAGATAAATCATATCTGGCCCTGAAACCATCTAGTAGGAGTGATAAATATGTGCATAAACAAATATAATACAGTGTACAGTGTATTTATTGCCAAAAGATAAAAAGTATTATGTTTGGGATTTAGATGTGCTAAAGACCAGGTTAGCACCTAGTCATTCATTCAACATATACTTATTGACCATAAATAGACCCATTCATATGAGAGACCATGAAAAAATCAAAGATTTTAATGTAAGAACAAAAAGAATATGCATAGAATATGTATGTGAGTTAGGGTTAAAGAAAAAGGATATGAAGAGAATCATAAGAAATTCTGTTTAGGATGGGATGAATGAAAGTTGGAAATGGAATATAAAATTAGAAAGATCAAGAGGGGTCAGTCAGATCACAGAAGATTTTGTGTATCACAGAAGAGAGTTTAGACTCTATTCTACAGTCAGTAGGGAACTGGAAATTAATATAATCAAGAATCTGCTTTATAAAGATTAACCTCAAAACAATGTGTGGAAGCGTTTAAACTAAAGACAAATACGGCAGAGGCAGTGAGGAAATTATCGAATGTTCTAAGTAAAAAGGAGTAGGGGCAACAGCTGGAACATTTGATAGTAGAAACAGAGAGGAGGATAAATGCTGGCATCATTGGTTCTGAAATAGGTAACATGAGTTCCTTAAGCCCAAATCCTGAGTCATATTCCTAAGAAGTAGACCACACAGAGTAGGCACAGGATAAATACCAGAGGTGGATAAGTGGATGGATAGGGAAGAGGGAGGAATTAAAGATGGCTGATGTTTGGGGCTTCATATCTAGCAACTTCTTTGGAACAGGTTTGAGAAAATGAACTATGACAAATCCATGTGTGACTAAGGGAGATGGGGGATTAGAAACTATCTGGATCATGGGACCTGGGGACAGCATGAGGGGCCTAGGAATTTGGCAGGAAAAGGGCAGATGGCAGGAAAAGAGAACAACAATGGGACTGATTTTAGGCTGCCTCTGGGATAGGCCATGCTGATGTGACACCGGATGGTTTTGGAGGCCATTGGTGGCCATTAAGTGAAAAGGAGGTTGATAAGCATTGCATCAGGACAAGTCCTACAATGAGACACTGATTACAAAGACAATCATAGAGAATTCCAACAGAGCTGTACAGGAGTTCTAATTTAACACTTACTTAACCAGGTCACATTATTACAGATTTCTAGGGCTCAATTTTTTTCAGTGATTAGTAGAGATAAATTTACCAAATATGGTTATCCAGAGGATGGAAGAGATGGCAGCTGTCCACCAAAAACTCTCACTTCCCCAAAACCTGTATAGTATGACTTGTTACTGAGAGGAAATTCAGGCACTGCATTTCCTAGACCTCTTGTGATCTCAGTATTCCATGTTCTGGACAACAGAATGTGAGCAGGAATGACACATATCTCTTACAGCCAAGATATTTTAAAGGGCAAGTAAACATTCCCTAATTGCTTTTCCCCAACCACATACTGAATCCAGAGGATCTTGGGGTCCTAGAGAATGTGGATCAGCACCATGGACAAGGCCTTTTGCAGCAAACCTTGGTGTGGAGGAAAGCTGCCCTAGGATCAGAGCTCTGACATTGGAGGGCTGTGCGGAAAAGAAATGAGCCTCTCTGGTGTTTAGATGAACAAACCTGTTTAAACCCTGCAAGTTTGTGGTTTATTTGTTATGGTTGGAGGCCTCATGCCCACAAATGCAGCAAATATTACAAGACAAATAACAGAAAAAGGATGTAGCCCTCTCTCTACTCAGGATAAGTACTCAATAAATGGTAGCCAGGAAAAAAAGAAGAGAAAGAAGAAGAAGGAGGAGAGAAAAAAGAGGAGGGAAGGGGGGAAGAGGAAGAAAGAAGAAAGAAATAGAACTTGTGATGATGAGCAAAAAGAATGGCTCACCCTGAGAGAGCAGCTTTAGGGAGCTCTGAGATCTGTAGCATCTAACTGCTCTATTTGTTGGTTTATTTGGGGCCTGAAATCCAGGTTTCAACCTAATCAGAATAAAGATACCTTTCAGGATCTAAAGAGAGGAACACTTTCATAGGAATGAATGAATGAATGAATGAATGGGAGTTCGTGGGCCTCCTGAACCCTATATTTGTACAACTCACATACATACACGGGCTCCCCCTAATATCCACTCTCACATACAGATGCTCACCCATCTCCCCACCCTCAATCCATGTCAAGAACTCTTTGCTTGGGATTTGGAGCTGCTGACAACCTCTTATCTCCCAGCTCTAGAGCCCATCTGCCAGGCCTCTTCTCTGTGATAGGCAAAATGGTGGCTTCCTGAAAGATGACCACATCCCAATCACCCAAAACCATGACTATGTTGCCTTACCTGGCAAAAGAGATTCTGATGATTAAGTTAAGGATCTTAAAATGTAAAGATTATCCTAGATCATCCAGATGAAGCTAGTGTAATCACAAGGATACCTGTAAGTGAAAGAGGAAAGTAAGAAGTTCAGAGTGACAGAGAAGATGTAACAATGGAAGCAAGGCCAGAAAGTCAGAAATAGATTTGAAGATTCTATGAGCTGGTTTTGGAGATGGAGGAAGGAGTCTGTAGCCAAAGAACACGGGTGATCTACAGAAGCTGGGAAAGGCAAGGGAACAGATTCTCCCCTGGAGCCTCCAGAAGGAACTAGTCTGCCAACAGCTTGACTTAAGCCCCATGAAACATATTTGGGACTTTTGACCTCCAGAAACAAGACAATATCTGTTGTTTGAGACCACTACATTTATAATGATTTTTCACAGAGTCATAGGAAACTAATATACCTCTAAGAAACCAGCCCCATGGCCTGACTGCCAGGCTCCTTCTTGTCTCGGATTGCTACACTGGTCACATGGAGATTAAGAAGCCACTCTGGGTTTATAAGTGTTGGTCCCCAGAGCAGAGGAGCAAGTCCCAATACTGATGTGCAGAGCCTCTTCACAGCACAGCTGTCCAACTCTGTGATCCAGCCATCATCCATCATGGGCCAAACCAACCTTGACGGCACTCTAGATAACACCGGCTCTATTAACTGGGAAATAACTTTTCAGCAACCTAAAGGATTTCAGTCATCAGATTACTAATCCATTACTGGGAAGACTTGACATTTTTTTCTTAAGTTCTTCACTGGGTAGCCAATTAAGCAAAAGACATCTTAAGATAATAATGTTTTTACTAAAACGCCTACAACCTCTAGATTTGTTTTATGTGTTAAACAATATAATGAATGAGTTTCCAAATTCATTTCATCTGTTAACAGATGATAATGAACACATAATGGCACCTAGACCCACATAACACCTCCTGAAGTGGAATAAGGCCCTCCCCATCCCCTTCCACTGTTGAGGCAGGGGTGGCAAGGTAGGGGGTTTTCGTAAGCTGAATTTCATCACCCCCAACATTCATGTGTTGAAGTCCTAACCTCTAGTACCTCAGAATGTAGTGGCATTTGGAGACAGAGTCTTTAAAAAGATAATTAAGTTAAAATTAGGTCATTAGGGTAGGTCTTAATCCAATATGACTGGTGTCCTTTTAAGAGGAGGAGATTAAGACATTGACATGCACAGAGGGAAGACCATCTGAAGACACAGAAGATGGCCATCCAGAAGCCAAGGAGAGAGACCTCAGAAGAAATCAAACCTGCCAACTCCTTGATATTGGATTTCCAGCCTCTAGAACTGTGAGAAAGTAAATTTCTGTTGTTTAAGCCACCCACCCTGTGGTAATTTGTCACAGCAGTCCTAGAAAAGTAATACGGGGGCTATCTTTATCAGAACTCTAGAAATTACACTAGAGACTTCTCTACCAGGCAAATGTTCAGAAACAATGTACTATGATCTTGTTTCCAATGTATTCAACCCTTTTATAAAGGCAGCAAATTGGTATCTTATAGTCTGTTCATTGCACCAAATAATTAGGTGAAAAGAAGTAACATTCTTCAAGTCCCTGCCATACACCAGGCACAGGAACAGCCCCTTTACATCTGTTATTTCATTTAATCCTCATAAGAGGCATTGTTGTGCCTTAAACAAACAAACAAACAAAACCAAAAATGAGGAAACCAAGCCTCAAAGCAGTTAATTAACCTGCCGGGGCCCCGTGGAGGCTTTATGAAATTAACATCTGGATCTACGTGACTCTTGAGTTCCTATGTTTTCCCAAAATTTTGCAGAACGTTTTCCACACAGCTGCATGTTATCTTTGCACTGACAGTGGTGAAGTCTCCCAAGGAGGTTTGAAGATTAATAGAGGCCCTATTCCATCTCTTTTGAGCTCAAGAGCTATTTCTGGGGAGAGGGTACAGGATACTAAGAGGATGAGAAAAGAAAGCATCCTTTTTTATGTGTACATAGGAAACAAAAATCTGGCTGCCTATGGAGAGGGTATGCGCATCATTTCCCCTCCCTTGGTAACACTGCTGATGCTGTGGCTGCTCCAGGAGTGTGATAAACAAGTTGTAATATATTAGCGTGAACAGTTGCAGCACGCTCCTATAGCTGGCAGAATTCCTGAGAAATGGTTTTTATGGCACCGATCTCCTTGGAGACCTTAAATAACAGCCTAAAATGTATGGTGCAGAGATCACAGGGTTTATTACTTTAGTTTCAGCCTGGTGTTCTGCAATTTATAGTTTTCCTGATAAACTGGGATCTGTTCAGCTGGTACATATTATGTGGGATGGTGGAACTGTCTCATCTGCATTGAAGGATTAGAAATGGGCAGATGCCTTGATAGGGTAATAACAGCAGCAGCCAAAGCTGTGCATATCAGACAGGACCCGGGCTGTGCATCTGGGCTTATTTTAAAGAAGAATGGGCTCCCACAGTAGGACAGCACCCTTCCTCCATGCCCCAATACCTTCTAATCCCGGAGGAGGCGGACACTGAGTTCACAATCTCATGCTTTCACTAGAAACTGATAAAGGTAAACAAAGTCAGCATCTCTTACTCCCTTTTTTGGAGGGGTAGAGGGTTCTCTGCTAAAAGGCACGAATTAAAATTGTACTTCAGAATCTTGCCATAGAGACGGATGGTTTTTTGTGCATCAGGAATGCACCGTTCCCTATTTTTCATGGATTAAAATTAAAATAAAATCTGCTGTCTACACATAATTAACTTGATGTCATTAGGAGTCACATTTTATAGGCCATGAGTGAAGAACACTTGAAAGCTGAGTTAGTGTTCCTGATTTTCAGCCAGTTGATCAGTCTGTTGGCTTAAAAAAAAAATTTTTTTTAAAGGGAAGGGACATCAGTTGAACTTTGTTGTTGTTGTTATTCCAGTTGTTGTTGTTTTTTTTTTTTAATCAAGCTATATGCAGTAACAGTCACTTTCTTTCAGCTGAAAATCTGGTATAGATTTTAGCATTTGGACATTGGAGCTCTTTCAGGTCCCATCTGGCTGTTAATCTGCAAAGGATGAAAGATTTACACCAAGGGCCTCAACTCTAAAGTGTCATTAAGTTCTATTGGGTCAATAATTCCTGAAAATGAATTTGAACCACAAAACTCAATAATTCTATAGTCATTGTTAGCCTGTTTTTGTGGAGGGGAAAAAAGGTGCGGGCAGGAGGGAAGAAAAGAAGAGTGCTTGGGTATGAGAGATTGAAAAAAATGGTTAGAAGAGAAGAAATACCCCTGCCGTGAATTCTAGGTTTTCCTTTCAGCTCAGTGTCCAGTTTTCTGCAATTAAGAAATGTTTTCCACTGCATGAATGCACTTTGCACCTTGGTGTCAGTACCCAGCTTTCTTCCTCATGGGGCTGGTCCTGAGATAAGTTAACACCTTTTCATGATGTCACTGGGATTTCTAGAAAAGAGATGGGGTAAAGGCCTAAATGGACAACCCGTGTTGAGAGTTATAGCATCCCATGTCTCCAAGAGCATCACCTGCTGCTGCATAACTATTCAGAGCTGGTTCTGCTGAAAACCATGCCTGGTCAGGTACAAGGTCATAAGCATCCTCACAAGAACTTTATCAAGGACAATTAACTATTTCTGATAAATTGAAGACAACTGGGTGCTTACTACTTTATAACCCATAGCAAGATTCTCAATGGTCTTGTCTCCTGGAAATGATTCCTCTGAATGCAAAAATCCCATGTGCTATGGCCATTCAAATAGAGAGTTGACAAGATAGTAGGGGCAGAAGGGTGCAGTGACTGGCCCAAAGTGGCTGCCTTAAGTGCCAGGCAGGAAGCGCTTCACTTGGATCCTCTGAATCCCACAACAATGACACAAGGCAAAAATTGCTATGGTTATTCCCACTTTACCCACGAGAAAGCTGACACTGACACAAAATGATTCATCCCAAAAGCCACAAGCACTAAGTGATGGAAGCAAGGTTTAAAGTCAGGAAATCTACCTCCTCTGTGCACATTTTAGGTAGAAAGGTATGCCTTTTGGTGGAGAAAACTGAGCTTATAAAGTTTACCAAACAAACTATGACCCAACTTTGGGAGCATAATTCATTCATCACTAGAGACTGCCTATAGCATAATAAAGACACATGCAAGACATCAACACCTACCAATGTATTTACACACGGGAAAAGACTCATTCCGGCTCAAGCATTTTGCAGCTGACAGCGAGATGATTTATAATGGCCATTTAACTTTGCTGTGCAATCATCAAAAGTGGAGCTACTTCTATAAAATATCCTCCTCTGTGATATTTTTAATAACTTTCCCACCCCTTTTTTGCCCCCATTCCTAGGTATCCCTCAATAGCTAATCTCTTCCTATAGTCACTGGATCCTCTCACCCTGAACACTTCCAATTACTGAGCTGTTAACTGGAAGAAAACAACCTCACAGACCCTCAAGGGTAAGCCCAGAGAAGTGGCAATCATTGTTGCAAGCAAGAGATGGCCTCGCCTTAAAAGAAAACAAATCAAATACACACAAGCCTGATTATTTCTCAGAGGTCAGCCAGTCCTCTGATGGAGCAATTCTCTTTCTTTTCCTTCCTTCCTCCCTCCCTCCCTTCTTCCTTCCTTCCTCCCATTCTTTCTTTCACTCTTTCTCTCTCTCAGTAAAACTTCTGGCCATGACCATTGATATAGAGCACAGCCATTAAAATTACAATCAACTACTTGAAGGACCAGGGGTCTTTTGAAGTCTCACAGTGATATAAAGTAGCCACTTCCTAAAGAAGAAATAGTTAGAGACCTTCTGTGACCAGAGGAGAGAAGATGTGAGCCACGTTCATTAGCAGCCATGTCTGGCCTTCCAATCCAAAGCCACACTTCCCCATCAGTGGGGAAATGGGAGAGAACAGTTATACACACATCAAGGCCTTTGTAGTTGATATCTTGCTCAGAGCTAAAGCCCTCCCATATCCATCTTCCTGGTGAAGAATTAGTTTCTCTGTCCAGGGGTAGGAAGAGTAGTTTGAAAGCCTGGTTATCTCCTCCTCGTGTTGGAAGAGAAAGCCAGAGACCCATTAGTAGGAAAGTCCCTTTATTCTGACATTCTTCCATCAGCTTCTCCCACACTCTCAGACTTTCCATGGAGGGACAGTATGAGATGGTCCTCCCACGGCCTCTGGAGATGGCTCTGATATGGATTCAGATAATATATTCACTCTGTTAGCAAAGATCTATAGGGAGCAATTACAATGTAAGAGAATATGTTAGTAAGGATCAAAACCACCAAAAACCTAGTCTTCACCATGGCAAGGAGCTCACAGACTGTTTGGGGAGAGGGATATAAACAGAGTATTAAACGAAAATAGATGGAGTCCATGGTTTCATGGGCACAGACAGGATGGGGCAGCAAATCAGATCAGGGCCAAGAAGCACCTGGAGGTGAGGATTGAATCTTAAAAGACAAATAATTAGTTTGGAAAAGAGAAAAGGTGACCATGGACAGATGGATCAATAATTATTCTTTTAATTAGAAATAACATAATTCTGTTATGGGCTGAACTATGTCTCCCCAAATTCATATATTGAAGTTCTAAAACCCAGAACCACAGAATGTGACTGTATTTGGAGATAGGGCCTTTAAAAAGGTTATTAAGGTAATGTGATCATATGGATGGGCCCTGAGAGCATATATAAGTCAAGAAAGAGAGGCCTCAGAAGAAATGAACCCTGCTAACACCTTGATCCTGGACTTCTAGTCTCCAGATCTATGAGAAAACAGATTTCTATTGTTTAAGCCAATGTGTACTTTGTTATGGCAGTCTTGGAAAAATAATACACCCTCTAAGAGAAAGGAAAAAAAAGTATACCAAAGTGTTCCTCATAAGAGCAGCAATCTTGCCTCCTTTGTTTACTTTCCTATTCTAGCCCTCAAGAATGATGTATAGGCAGGGGCCCCATATCTGTTCCCTGAATATCCCAGGCACACTTGGCCTCAGGACATTCGTACTTGTTAATCACTCTACCTCAGTATTCTCACCCTTCCATTTGCATTGCTCACTCTTGCTTTTCCTTCCAATTACTCCAATGCTTTCTCCTTATTTGAGCTTTTCTCAACATCCACCACCTGACATAGCATAGGATTATTGGTTTACTACCACCTTTCTCTTACCCCTCCACCCACACTGGAATATAAGTTCCATGGAGACAGAAATATTTTTTATATATGTATAATTATCTTCAGAAATTAAACAGTACCTGGCACATAGTAAGCACCAATAAATACTCGTTGAACAGAGGAATGCATGATTCATATACTTGTATACTCCCTCAAAACCATTCCCATCCCTTTGCTCCAATTCTGTGTTCATTAAGCCACCCTATAGTCCTAATTCAGTGATCTTAATACCAGGAAAAGATTTATCTGAAAAGTGCCTTTTTTTTTCTTTTCTTTTCTTTTCTTTTTTTTTAATTTTAACAATAGGACCCATAAAACAGACAACAGGTTTTTTGGTTTCTTTTTTAAGATTTTATTCATATATACCAGAAAGAGAGGGGGAGGGGAGGAGCAGAGGGAGAGGAACAAGCGGACTCCACACTGAGCACAGAGCCTGACTCGAGGCTCAATCCCAGGATCCCACAATCACGACCTGAGCCAAAACCAAGAGTAGGACATTTAACAAACTGAGCCACCCAGGCACCTCAAACAGATAACATTATTAGATGAGTTCTAATAAATATGGAAGGGCTTCCCATTGTCCATAAAGTCAAGGCCAAATCCTTAGTTCATCATACTTTTCATGATCAGGCTCCTGCCGTCTACTCCACTCTCACTCCTACTACTCTCTACCTCCTGCTTTAGATTTTGATATATTGAGCAACTCATCATAAACCATCATTCCCTCAGTACTGAGTGGGATCTCCTCTGTGCCAGGCATAGCAGTGTCCTGCAGTGATCTTTGTATGTGCTGTTTCTTCCCTTTACCAACCTCCCTCGGGTTTTGCAAAGTACTCTTTCAAGGGCAGGTTATCAGCTGAGAGTCAGACATAGAGGACCAAGGAATATCAGAGAGCACCACTGGGTAGGCAAATCTCTGGGTTTCATAGGAGCTTGAAGGTCATGGAACCTGTCCACAAAGAGGACCAGGGAGACCTAAGATAGCTACTTTATTTATTGTATGTGGCCACTTCGGGTTTGTTTTTTGCTTGCATTGTCCTTCATATCAGTCCCCATCAATATATTAAGTGGTAGATTTTTTAAAGTAAGCAATTGTGGTACTTGAACTCAGTCTATACGCAACTGTGTATAGATGTAAATTTTATGAAAACTTGATTAACTTTGAATAACAGCAAGATAACATTTTACATTGATGAGATGGGAAAAATGCATAAAATTTGGATGATATCAAGCATTGGCGAGGATGTACGAAAGTGAGTCCTCTTGTATACACTGCTGGAAGAGCTGGAATCTTTTTGGAGGGTCTTCGGCTCAGCATTTCCACCTCTTGGCATTTGCCTCAAAGAGACACAGACATATGCTCAAAGAGGCACATTTGAGTGTGTTCACAGTAGTACTGCCATAACCAGACATTGGAAATGATGTAAATGTCATCAGTACAGGAATGGCTAAATGAACTCCAACATGCCCATACTATGGAATACTACATAGTCATTGAAAAGCATGAACTGTATCTACTTGTACCACATGAATAGATTACCTTGTGAACTCCATTGACTTAGGGGTTTTGACTTTCTCTGTTGGTTGTCCAATGTATTCCTTATAATTCAGAACAGTGCCTAGCAGCTACCCAATAAATATTTGTTGAATACATGGAAGTTGAGTCAAAA
>ML108181.1:62088-77795 GCA_003697995.1 Taxidea taxus jeffersonii | reverse complement strand
CATGTTACAGAACATGTTCAGTATGATACTTTTAGATGTGATCATTTGTATTGGAAAAAAGGAAAACCATAGCATTTTCTATGGATATATGTATGTATGTGTTAATGCTTAGAAAAAGATCTGGAAGGATACAAGCAAACTGGAAATTCACTGGGGGCAAAGCAGCAAGGGTCAGTAGAGACTTCAGCTTTAATGGTAATGTTTTAATTATTACAAGAAGAATATTCACATATTACTTGGCTAATAAAAAATTAATCTAGACAAATTTTAAATGCATGATTAAAACTATAGTACTTGCTCCTGAGGGGGAGGAAAACAATAAGTCCATTGTTATTTAATTTTCCTTTGTCTACAAATGGGATGAGTCCCATTTGTAGACAAAGTCCCAGAATTTGAAGACAAAATGTAGTCTGTAGATGCAGAAGAAGCAGGGTCTCCTGATTCAGGCAGAAGCCAGGCCATTGCAAGGAAGAGTGGTGTCCATGAAGATCAGGATAAAGAAATGGGTCCCAGAAATTTTGCTTAAGAAGTAAGAAGTAAGGGATAGGGGCGCCTGGGTGGCTCAGTGGGTTAAGCCTCTGCCTTGGCTCAGGTCATGATATCAGGGTCCCGAGATCAAGCCCCACATCAGGCTCTTTGCTCAGCAGGGAACCTGCTACCCCCCCACCACCTCTCTGCCTGACTCTCTGCCTACTTTTGATCTCTCTCTGTCAAATAAATAAATAAAATCTTTAAGAAGAAGAAGTAAGAGATAAAGAAGAGAGATGGGTCATAAAGGATCCCAAAGTGAAGATGACTAGGATTGTTGAGTTATCAGGAGATGGGCTGTTTGGGAGAAAGACCTTGCTTTGAGGAGAGATAATTAGTGGTTTTGGAAATTCCAGACTTGAAGTGATTATGGCATATCCAATTGGAAATATCTGTTAAGCAAGGGGATATTTGTGGAAATGGAGCAGGGGTGATGCCAATTTCGAGGTTATTTACAAGGAAGGGGTAACAAAGGAATGGAATTTAAATGAGCTCTCCATTGGGAAGAGTATGAAGACTGGTGAGCAGTGGGTCAGTAGCTAGTCAACAGCCACCCCAGGTGGGGAAAAACCCAGGTATGGTGCTTGTAACTGTACCCCTGTCACAGCACTCAAAAGGTCAAGCATTCAGACAATAACTTCAATGACTGAACTTAAACCAATGTGAGTCAGCAGGAAGCAACTGTTAGCAATTCATTCAGGAGAGTTCTATTTCTATCTGTTGTCAATTGCAATCAATAGCCTAGACAAAGATATCCTTAACTGATCAGGTCATTCCTGCCTGTAAGAATTACAACTTGTATGAAATGCACTGATCTTTTGTTTCCTAGGACAGGCCTCACCCTTCATAGAGCACAAGACTAGTAGTTGTACCAGACATCAGGGCAGATTATTGACAGAGTAATACCAAATCACTACTTCTGTGCTATCATTTCAGGATAAGGATTCCTCAGAAGAAGCATGAGATTGATGTCCAAAACTCTACTGAAAGGCTCAGTCCCTTATGACTGTTAAAATGCAGGTAACCTCCACAGCAATGACACTTGGGAAAGTACGCTGACTTTGGAGTCAGTCCAACCAGGAGTCAAATCCCATTTCATTCCTTAGCTCCTCTCAAAACCTCAATTTCCATATTTTTAAAATGGGGTGATACTGTCTATCTTGCAAAACTGTCAGAAGAAATAAAAGGAACAAGTTGTGTAGACCCCATGACACATGATGGCCCTAGAATAAATAGCAACCTGCTGTCCTCCTGTTCTGAAGGACAAGAGGAAATAATTCCTGAAGACTAGGGGTGAGAAAGATATATCTAACCTACCATATAGGTCTGCTTTACTGTAGCCCTCCAGGCAATTCTAAATGATGACTTTGCTGATAAATAATCTTTGATAGGTCTGTGCTCACCTGGATCTTGCACATCCCCAGAGGAAAAAAATCAACCTGTCTTTCACTAAGAAAGGAATACGTAACTAAGAGTGTCCAAATCTTTTTTGTGGAAATTTAGGCATGAGAACAGGAAGAGAAGGTAACAGTGGAAAAGTTCCCTTCTGGAAAAAAAATAGTTCTAAAGCATCACTATTTCACAGCTGATCACTCATCTCACTGGGCTCCTCCTCCTGCTCTCCAGGAGACCATTCTAGGATGTGCTGGAAGCTGAAGGGATTAGGAAGATGAGAGGAGGGGCAAGAACAGCAATTAGTGTGGAGCCAAGAACTTGAGGCCTGCTGTCTTACTGCACCTGCGTGGTGCCAGAGCACCTGGCCTCACAGTGGAACAGCTCAGCCATCAGTATGTTCCAACCACATGGTGCCAGAGGCTTGAGTAACTGCCTAAACTTCTCATGCTGTGTTTGCATGCATGGCTGTCAAATGACCCAGTCATTCTAGAGGGTTGAAAATAAATAAAAGATTAGGAAATGAAAAGGATTTCCTCCTCATGTACCTTGCCCAATAACCCCTAGCCAGAAGGTGAGTATATGCATCCTAGTCACCCCTGCACACTATTTCAGAGATATTGTAATCAATTCTCCCAGCCTACCTTACATTTCATTACTATATATATTTATATAGATAGATATAGATTCAAATATATGGTGACATTTAAGTAAATTTTGATGATGATATAGTAGCTAAGAGAACAGGTTCTGAAACCTAAATACCATAGGCCATTCCGCTTTGCCATTTGTTAAACTGTATGACTTTGGATATGTTACATATGTTTTCTGTGCCTCAGTTTTCTCATCTGTAAAACTGTAAGATGTGGATAATATTAGTACCTTCTTTATTATTATGGCATATGTCACATGTTCATTTTGAAGACTAAATTAATAGACATAAAGCTATTAAGATAGTGAATTTTTCTAATGCTATAGCATAAATAAGGCATGATTTAAAACTCAGTAAATATTAGTTATCATTATCATTATTGTTAACATTATGAACAGTCAAATGGCACAAGATTGTGAAGGATCATAAGAGACCATCCCATCTCTGTACTCTGTGTATTATTTCCAACTCCATTTTTCATCAATCATTGCATGATCTCATGATTCTATGACTAACCCTCATTTTTAGGATATTCTTGAGGAAATGTGTACATATTATTTATCTCTGGCTTTTAGTAATGCTGAATAAAGCATAGTGCAGTGATCACATGTCCCAGATTTTGTTGGATAACCCAATTTTATTCTTCTTTCATAAAAGGCCTTGATTTGCTAAATAGATAGCTAAATGAGATTTAATTTTTGTATCACTGCAAGGTTTCCAAATACATAATTTTACAAATCATGCTGAAATCCTTTGGTCCTGACTTTTCACTCTGAAAATGGTTGTAATGAGTATATGTAATTTTAAAAGAATAGGTTCTAATGATTCCCATGTTGGTAACAACATATCTAAAAATTACAGAAAAGAAAATGTGTTGAGGGCTTTTGACCTAGAGATTCGCTTTGTCGCTAAGGAAGCTGGTTTGCACCTTGGTCAACAGAGTGCTTTACACAGGATGTAAGCAATTAGAGTACAACCTTTCTGATTCACACTAATGACCACAAGACCCAATGAACACATGATCTAGTGACTTCTGCTTATTAGTGAGAATGTGAAAAGATGAGATGAAAAACAAACAGGCTATTTTTACACCAAAAATATGAGAAATACATCTCCCTGTTATTTGTGCTCTGTTGTTTTCCAATTTAGGATAGTTATGCCAAAGGTAATTCAAGAATCCAAAGCTTCTTTAAAACAAAGTAAATTCTGTCATCCTTTGCTATTAATTAAAGTGTGGAGGGGCGCCTGGGTGGCTCAGTGGGTTAAGCCTCTACCTTCGGCTCAGGTCATGATCTCAGGGTCCTAGGATCGAGCTGAGCAGGGAGCCTGCTTCTCTCTCTCTCTCTCTGCCTGCCTCTCTGCCTCCTTGTGATTTCCCTGACAAATAAATAAAAAATAGAAAAAAATATTTAAAGTGTGGAGGAGTTGCGGAAGGAGATTAGATTGGCTATATCTCAAACGGAATATACTAGAAGAAACTATTCTTCAGGTTTTCAGTGAGAAGACCTGCACTTTCCATTCCTGACTCTGTCGTGGAGCAGCTATATGGCTTTAAGCAAGTAATACACTCATATTTATGGATGGACTGCAAGACCACTGAGCTTCTTTAGTACCTAGCAATCTATTAACTATAAGAAGCTCAATTTTGTTTAAAAAAATTCTGATTCCAGGTGCAAGCATTTCAAAAGGATTTTTCCTGATTCTTCCTTTTTTTTTAAGATTTTATTTATTTATTTGACAGAGATCATAAGTAGGCAGAGAGGTAGGCGCGGGGGGGGGGGGAGAAGCAGGCTCCCTGCTGAGCAGAGAGCCTGATGTGGGACTTGATCCCGGGACTCTGGGATCATGGCCTGAGCCGAAGGCAGTGGCTTAACCCACTGAGCCACCCAGGCACCCTGATTCTTCTTTTTTTAATGTAATTCTTTATTATGTCATTTTAGGCACCATATAGTACATCACTAGTTTTTGATGTAGTGTTCCAGGATTCTTCTTTTGAAGTTTTACCTTTTGTCTTCAAGATTTGTGGTGATTGTTTAGCTGCTTTACCATGTTTAAACTGCACCCCCTCCCAAAAGCTCCTATCTGGAGAGGGCCAAAGAAACCACAGTCCCAGTCAGCCCACAGAGATTCCCACTGTCCATCCCTGACATGAAGTCCCCTCCCCTATAACCATACCCTTAGAGTCCATTTGATTTATGCTAGTGCATAAATAGCTCCAACTTGGAAATTTCTGGCAGGGGCTACAGAGGTGGCCTTGCCTTCAGAAACTAAGAGTCTTATGCAGAATAAATATAGATAGGTTCATACATACTTCTGCCTCAAAGCATATTACGGGAAGGTCTATTGGAGAGATATAAGGTACTCTGAGAGTTTGAAAATGACAGTAATTCTAGGAGACTCTATGGCATGACCATGAAGAAACTGGAATTTGGGTTGGTTTTCAAAACCAGGTTGGAGGGAGACAAGTTGAAAGGGCTGAGAGACCACTCCAAGAGGAAAGGTTGTTATTGTAAAGGAACATTTCATAGGAGGGAGGTGTAATGAGTTGAACAGTATCCTCCCAAAAGACATATCCAAGTTCTAACCTCTGTGCCTGTGAATGGGACCTTCAGAAATAGGGTCTTTACAGATACAATTAAGGATCTCCAGGTAAGATCATCCTTGGTTTAAGATGGGCCCTAAATCCAATGACAAGTATCCATGTAAGAGACAGAGAAGGAAATGTCACACTGAGACCACTGAGACAAAGGGGAAAAGGCCATGTAATGACAGAGGCAGGGATTGGAGTTATGCTGCCACAAACCAAGAAACACCAAGAGCCCCAGAAGCTGGAAGCAAGGAATGATTCTTCTATATAGCCTTCAGAGGCAGTGCGGCTCTGCCAACAACTTGATGTTGGGACTTGTGGCTTCCAGAACTTTCAGAGAATAAATTTCTATTGTGTTTTTGCCACCTAGTTTGTAATAATTTATTATGGAAGCCCTGGGAGACTAATACAGGAGATGTTTTCGGGAGTAGAATATGAAGGGCCCACAGGGCTCTCTCCTGAACGATGTTTATTGGAGAGGCAGAGACTAAGGGGAGAAAGAGAATAATAAAGGGATAAGAACTTCAAAGAAATGTACAAATGATGTGGCAAGCTCTTTGAATAGGAATAGAGAAACACAAATACATTTGAGATATAGGAGGAATATCAAGACTGGATAATTCGGGTTGTGTGTGAGACAGACTTGCAGGAGAAGAGATTAAGGACAGGAAACTTGCCAAAGTTCAAGCAAAAGTAGCACAGGACAAGATGAAAGCAATGGCAACAGAGTTGAGATTTAGCAGACATTGGGCTGAGGATTTTGTGGTAGCTGGATGCATTAGAGAGCAGGAAAGAGAATTCCAAGTGACTCTTGAGGAAGTTCCAGTTGTAAGGGTTTAAACAAAGGAAGAGTAGTAGCCAGTAAATGAAACCTGGATTTCATCGGAGAAGAGAGCTAGTAGAGTACCAAGGAAGGCTGGAGATCAGAGTAGGAGACACTATCTGAGGTCGACAGGATAACAGAAAATTTGTTGATTAGGCAATTGGTGATTCTTGAGAGCCTGTCAGCTAATGGAATAGCACGCAGGAAATACACATATAACAGAGTAAGAAAGGAAATAGACATATCAAGGATAATGTATTCCCATAAGATTATTTTGGGAAAAGATAGTAATGTGTAAAATGTATCTTGAAGTAAAGCACTGTGAAGAAAAGGTCCTTTAGACTTTGATCAGGCTTCAGCATGTTAACATGCTATCTCCAGAGAGCCCCTGCTAACCTGCAAATGATATGGGAAACACTAATTCATAGCATAAATACGTTTTGCCAGATGAGCTAATTGTCACTCAGAAAGAGCTATCACTCCAGAAGGATGCCTGAGGGACCAAAATATAGCATGAATCTGTATTTACTAGGAAAGAACTCAAGGCAAGACCAGCTTATGTTTTAATGGAGTGTACAGCTGATGGTCCTACAGAGCGAGGGTGCTGGGGAGGCAGAGCATGAAACAAGGAGCAAACTGGAGGCTGGGGGATGGGGATAGGCTAGGAAAACCAAAGGTACCAAATGACAATTTTGCCTACTTTGCCATTCTGTCCAGGGACAGCCTTTGTCTTGTGGGTCCTCCAGTCACTCAGTGATTTGTTCTGGTAATTATCTAGCAAGTATCCTCCAAAGAGAACTCAAGGAATGGGTAATAATCTGAAAGTACATACTGCCTCTGATTTCTAGGCCTTTTCATATACTCAAGAGTATTTTTTAAGAGTGTTCAAAAAAAAGTGCAAACGGTTGCTGCCAGTCTGGGAAGGTTTTGTGCAAAGAGCCTCACAGAGCAACAAAAACAAAGAAGCTTTAAGTGGAAGAGACCGGTGGTCACCCTTCCCTGATCTGTAGCAATGCAGGCTATAATCCAATATGTAAACCATAGATAGAACACTCAGCTCCTCATTTCCTCCTGTCTGTTTACTATGTTAAATATTAGGGTCCATACTGCACAGTTTTCTGATAGCAGAGAATACCCAGAAATAGGACACTTGTAAAGAAACATAAACAAGTTAGAAAACTGAGATATCTAAAGGCCGTCTGAAAGATCCCTCAGCCTCTCCTCTTCCTATCCCCGGCTCTCTGCCTATCAAAGGGACTCTGCCTTCAAAGACTAGTAAGAGTTTGTTACAGTTTTAAAATGCTTTTCAAAATTCTTCAGCCATATTTAGTAGTGGAGGATAATATAGAAGACAGACATATGGAAAAATAGACTTCCATTGTTCAGACAATTAGACTATTAATAATAATGTTTGACTTCATTATTGTAAGGTTTGAATGGAGAGCATAATCTGAATGACCACCTATGAACTCGGGGTTTCATGGGATGCAGGAGCTGGGAGCTCCTCCCGGGAGCTCTTACCTCCTGAGAGCCTCTGTGGGGAAGACATTAGTGTTGGCAGTAAAGATCACTAAAGACAGTGAGGTTGAGACCCAAACAAAGAAAGGAGACAAATATTTATACTAACTGCAGAAGTCAGAAACCTCCATTCACACAACAAAAATTTATTGACTTACTGCCATAGACCAAATACTGAGCTAGAAAGGCAAGGAATTCATTATGGGTTAGGAAGGAGCCCAAAGATTTAGCCCTTATCACAGTATGAAACATTTTAATGTGGCATTGCATGGTGTTCCTCAAATGTGGAAATAATTTTTCTCAAGTTTCAGAAGTAGGAAGTATGAGGGCAATGGCAGAAGCTATGGAACAGCTGGTGGCTACGGCTCACATACTGGCTGGAGATGAAGATTCCAACATCCCTTGGAAGTATGTGCCTCCATTGGAAATGCAAGAAGTTGACTGAGTGTAGTCCTGGTTAGATGAGGACTCTGGTTGTTGCATTGCACAGATCTGCTGCTGGGTGGCTCTTGTTTTTCCTTTCCAGTGTCTCTTCTCCTTTCTTCTCCTAAAAAACAACTTATTCCTCTAGAGAAGCCATTCCATGTGATTCAGGCAAAGCTAACCCTGCCTTATATCTGATCTCCCTGGTTCCTGTGACCAGACTAATCAGATTTTGAGGTCAGAGTTCTCTTTCTGCTGGGCTAAGGCTGACCAAGAAGCAGAAAAAAATGCTGAGCCATGAAGACATTGTTGGAGCACGTGGATCTAGCTTTATCTGAAGCTGGATCTACCCCTAGACTCTTCTTTACTTGAGACTGGGCTGCTTTGAATTAGGTTTTAGTTACTTGCAACTGCACAAATCCTATCTAATATGAAAGAAAACATGCTCCAGGTATACTCCTAAACCACACTTGATGAAAAATAATTAAGAAGTGGGAGGGAATCAGAGAGGGAAACAAACCATGAGAAACTCTTAACCATAGGAAACAAAGTAGGGGTTGCTAGAGGGAAGGAAGGTGGGGGGGTGCAAGGTAATTGGGTGATGGGCATTAAGGAGGGCATGTGATGTGATGAGCACTTGATGTTATATGTAAGTGATGAATTACTGAACTCTACATTTGAAACAAATGATATACTATA
Organism: Taxidea taxus jeffersonii; assembly: GCA_003697995.1. Classification (NCBI taxonomy): domain Eukaryota; kingdom Metazoa; phylum Chordata; class Mammalia; order Carnivora; family Mustelidae; genus Taxidea; species Taxidea taxus. The sequence goes on along the minus strand of ML108181.1, from coordinate 69,173 downwards.
TGTTAAATAATTGAATTTAAATTTTAAAAAAGTAGTGGGAAGGAGCTGAAGTCATAATGTCCCATTTCCAAGGCAGCAGTGTGGTCAATCTCTGAAAGAAGTTCTGTTTGGTGCACAACCTAAATTGCTCCATTACCAGCAGCTCTGCCCAATTATCAAGCTCTTCTATTTATTTTTATCATTTTAATGACATGTATTACCATTTCTTCCAATTACAAAAGTTATATATTTGGGAGCACCTGGGTGGTACAGTTGGTTGAGTTACTCTTGATTTCAGCTCAGGGCACGATATCAGGGTTCTGGAATCAAGCCCTGCATAGGGCTCAGTGCTGTGTGTGGAGCCTGCTTGGGATTCTCTCCCTTCCTGTCTCTCTGCCCCCACCCCTGCTCAAGTGTGTGTGCTCTCTCTCTCTCTCAAAAAAAAAAGTATACATTTTATCATAAAAAGTGTTGAAAAATAGAATACCATATAATCCCACCACCCAGAGGGAAAGAGCATTAAACACTTTACCAGGTTTCTAGCCTTTTTAATTCATATATATCTTTTTCAACTATTCTCCCCACTTTTAACTTATATACAACATGAACATTTTCCCAATCAATATTTTTATGCAGCATAACTTTAATGAAGCATAATATTCTACCAAAGAGATGTTCCATAATTTACTTAACGAGAACTGTATTGCCAAAATTTTAGGTAGTTTCCAGTATTGTACTGGAATACATATACAGCATTCCAAATGTTAATTTCAAGATTTCTGATAAATGACATATTTTTAAAAGTTACACAAAGAACTTCCCTCTTAGCCCCTTTTGCACCAATGGGAAAGAAGATTCACTACTAAGCTACATTCCTAACATAGCAGTTTTGGGGTATGTATTAGTCTCTTATTGCTATGCCAACACATTGCCACAAACTTCACTGTTTATAGCACCCATTCATTGTCTCACTGTTCTCTAGATCAGAAGTCCAATGTGCTTGGCTGGGTACTCTGTTTAGAGTTTCATGTGGTGAAAAATAATTGTGTCAGTTGGCCTGTCTCTTCTCTGGAAGCTCTGGGGGAGAAGTCCAGGTTTCTCTCAGGCCCATTAGGTTGTTAGCAGAATTCATTTCCTTCTCAGTTTCCATATGACTCACTCCATCTTCAAGCCAACAACTATGGGTCAAGTCCTTCTTGCACTCAAGATGTCTCTGACTTCTCTTTGTACTACATCTCTCTGACTCCAGCCAAGAAAGTTCTCTGCTTTTAAGGGCTCAAGTGATTAGATTGGGTCCACCCAATAATCCAGAATAGTCTCCCTATTGTAAGGTCCATTACTTTAATTACATCTGCAAAGTCCCCTTTGGCATGTAACAGAACATATTCACAAATTCCAGGGATTAGAGCAAGGGTACTTTTGGGGGTAGCTATCCAGCCTACCACATGGTGGAACCACAAAACTGCACTAACTCTGCTATCTAGTCATGTGATTAGCCATCTTTCCTCATGGCAATGTATGGGGGAACTAACTCAGTCTTTTCAGTCATGGTATGGTGAATTATTCTCCTCACACCCACTGTACCCACCCCAGCAAATTCCCAAGGGGACAAAAGGACCGTCTTGCAAAACTTTCTCCCATCTCTCATGGCTAGGAAGCCATGGCCCCATTCCCTCAGGAGCAGGCTTCCCTTCAGATTACAGGCAGTGCTGTCCCCCTGTGTCATGTGTTCAGGCTGTTGCCAGTCAAAAAAGAATGAAAAATGCAAGTGTTTTTGCATACAAATATAGGCCTATGGATTATAACTCTGCCCCAAACAAAAGTACAGGTGTCTACCTACATATAAATGTTATTGTGACCTACTAAGTTGGTTTTTTCCTCCTTGAATCTAACTCATTTATTCTTTATTAGTTTTCTGCAAAGATTTTCTTCTCTGTGGCTAATTTCTAAGGAAATAGTGTGACTTTTCAGCAAAAGCAGTTTCCATGGTTACACAGAAGTCTTACTAAAAATAGTACATGATGTAATCAGCCAAACTTTCGCTACTGAAGTAACTAGACAAAATGGATCTGCATTTCTGTAGGAAGTTTGTTCTGTCGTTCAAGCTGTGTCTATGACACATGAAGAGAACAGTCTGAATTATTTTTACTGCCCGAGATTCCAGCTCCTCAAACACTTTGTGGGCAGCTCCAAGCTGTTCAGGCTCTGGAATTATTTCTAACACTGCGTAAAGAAGGAGAGAACAGAGAGACAGAGAGACAGGGGGGAAAGGGTGGGAAGGAGAGAAGGGAGTGGAAGGAGATAAGTAGATAAGATATCTGTTTCATTTCTCACATGAGATAATATCTCCCTTTTCTCAAAGGGCCCCTTTAAACGCACTACCATGTTGCATAACATAAGGACAAAGTGTTACTCTCATTTGATTAGTCTACACCCTCTAAATTCTACAGATAGCTACCTACTGGATCCTACTTGCTTTGTCTTGGGAGCTTTCTCTTCTAGTGATTGATTCAAGATTCGGTACCAGAAGGAACTGTCAGAGAGGAACCCATTCGTTTTATTATTTCTCTTTCATTATTTCTGCTTTCTCTCTTTTACCTTTGCTGCAAGAGTGCAGACACTCGAGATTAAAACATCTTCCCTCTTGTGTTTGGTGTTCTTTGTCCTCATTATGTTTGAACTGTCACTCTGCACAGCTGGGTCTCTGTTTCCAATATCCTTTTTCCCCACACTTCATATAATTAGAAAAGAGGATCAAGAATGGCAGTCCCACCTGCTTCCAAGGCCATTTCCCAAACCCCACCCCCAAGACTTCGAAGCTGGAAGTCAAAGAGGTGACTGAATCTTTCCTCTCTTGAAAACCACACTCAGTATCATCTTCTGCCTGATCACAAGGCCAACTCTGGTTGTGAGACTTTTGTTATTTCTGCCACAGTGTGTTCCTCAGGTGCCATTTCTCCTCTTCCTACAGTTGTTCAAGAGGACACTCTGAAAACAAAATTCAATCTCAAAATCAAGTTCTTCTTACTTGGTCTCCACCTAGAAAAGCCCTAAAAATATTCCTGGTTTCCTTTTAGAGCAAAAGTAACAATGCTTGTTTCTTGTCTATCTGGGGATTCAGTAGATCCCTTTCAAAAGAATGCCATCATTTTTCTTTTCCTTTTTTTTTTTTTTTTTTAGCATCTGTAGCACTGGAGAGAGAAGATTGCAAATGGTTTTTAGAAGGCCATGGCCTTGCATATGTTGGCAATTTCTTAAATGCATTTTTATATCAGGGACATTGCTAATAACTGTAAGGCCAGAGCAATTTAAAAGCCTATAAATTATGCTAGACTAAACTAACTCAACAGTGTTTCTTTAAAAATACCATCTTCTTAAGTAACTGACTTAAGAAGGGTACTTGGAGCTAACGTTTTTTGAATGGCCTTGTATGGCATACATTTAAGATTCATTGGTTTCTCATTACCTTCTATGGAACACTGAATATAGTCTCAGAGATGGTACCACACCTGGCCCAGGAACTCTCAAAGTAATATGCATAGGTAGTATGAGTGGTTAGTGTATTATGTGGTTAGTGTATTAAGTTCCTACAGTTTTATTTACTCATTTAGCTACTTGGGTGGAACCATCAGTGAAGGGTTCTCATTTGAAGGCCTAATTAAAGAAATCCATTTTAAAGAAAGTTGGAGGTAGGAAGAGAGAAGGTAAATGCAGACAGAATCCAGTATGACACGGTGATGACAGTCCAGGTGCTGCAGATGGGGAAATTGGGAAATGAAAAGGGCTCTTCCTGCAGGAGATGCTTGTATTGAGGGCAGGTGTTCAGTAGGCATCATGCCAGAGACCTTTACTAAGTTCCTGAGTTCCTCAGACTCACTCTAAATCCTCCTCTTCTCTGCTCCCTTCCTTGAGAGTGCTATCCCCAGATGGTATGGACTGGCATTATCACTGGGCTCCTGCCCTCCCTGGCTTTCAGCTGGGTTGGTCAGTGAGGAGTCTTGACAGGAGATGTAAGTAGTAGGGGTGCAAGAAGAAGGGGGTCAAGATATTTATTTCCCTGGTTCCTTGACTGTAGGGTCTTCATAGGCTGAATCCAATCATTGATTTTTCCCTTGATCTCTTCAAACTTGGGGGTCTTAATAAAGTCACTGCTAGTGGCCATGGGTCACTACACTATTTCTTTTGGTTCCCAAACCCTACCCAACACTTTTTTTAAAAATCCTCTGATCTAATTTGCCAATTTGTGTCATATACTTCTTATTGGTACTCAGAGTTATGCCAGAATCTTTAGCAAGTGAACACTTGTATTAGTCCATAACAGAATTCAATAGACTGAATGGCTTAAAAACAGCAAACATTTATTCCTCACACAGTTCTGGTGGCTGGGAAGTCCATGATCAAGGCACAGGCAGTCTGATGAGACTCTACTTCCTGTTTCATAGACAGACATCTTTTTGCTATGTCCTCACATAGCTAAAGGGGTGAGAGATTTCTCTGGGATCTCTTTTTTTTCCCTAGCTTTATTGACCAATAAAACTGTAATATATTTAAAATGTACAACATGATGATTTTGATATATGTATATACTAGGAAAGAAGTCCTCCATTGAGTTAATTAACACATCAATTCCTTACATCTTTATCCTCTTTAAATCTTTTCTTTCCCTTCTTTTTTTTGTGGGATCATTTAAGTTCTACACTGTTAGCAAATATCAATTACACAATACAGTGTTATCAACTATAGTCACGATGCTATACATTAGAACCTCAGATCTCACCAATTTTATAATGGAAAATTAGTATCCTTTCACCAACCTCTCCCTATTTCTCCCACTCCCCAGCCCCTGGCAACTACTTTTTTTAAGATTCCACATTTAACTGATGCTAGGCAGTGCAATATCTGTCTTTCTCTGTCTGGCTTATTTCACTTAGCATAAGCCCTCCAGATTCATCCATGTTGTCACAAAAGATTTTTAAAACTGAATAATATACCTCTGTGTGTGTGTGTGTGTGTGTCACATTTTCTTGATCCATTTATCCACTAACACTTAGGTTGTTTCCATATTTTGACTTTTGTGAATAGTGCTGCAGTAAACATGAGAGCACAGATATCTCTTTGAGATAATAATTTCATATCCTATGGATATATACCCAGAAGTGACATTGCTGGGTCATATGGTAGTGTATTTTTAATTTCTTGAGAAACCTCCATTCTGTTTTCCACAGTGGCTGTACCAATTTATATTCCTACAAAGAGTGTACAAGGCTTTCCTTTTCTCCACATCTTCACCAGCACTTGTTATCTCTTATCTTTTTTATAATAGCTGTGGTATAAATTTTATAAAGGCACTAATTTCATTCATGAGGTTTCTACCCTCATGACCTAATAACCTCTCCCCCCCTAATAACCTCCTACTAAAGGCCACCCTCCTAATACTATCACATTGGGGGTTAGGTTTTAACACATAAATTTTGGGGGGTACACATGCATTCAGTCTCTGGAAACACTTGATCCTTGATCATCTCATTTCTTGAGATTGCCTTCTATGAGAGTTGAATACAAAAGAGAAACAAAAACAAAACAAAATAAAACTTGCTTCAGAATAAGCAGTTATAGAGGAGATATTAAAGTCATCTAAAGAGAGGGACACTAAGTGTAACCAATGGCACCTAGAAATAAGCAGAGAAGAAGAGAGGGCAGTAGAAATCAGTAGGATTCATTGGAACTAAATGTGAAATACAATGAATTGGTTAAGGTACTGGGAAAGAAGAGTGAGGTGCTCTAGATGTGTAAAAAATATTACATCATGAGCGATTTATTATCAATACTAAGGCAAATTACTCACTTCACATTATCATTTGGCATTTTTAGAGACATATTCCTAACATGTTATTCCTTAAAAATAAGTTCAGTACTTTGGGACACTGATGCAGTGTTACTCATCCTGATGATAAAAATAAATACCATATCTGTGATCCCAGCTGCCAACCACTAAGCTCTTATGCTGCTCAAGATACTGGACTGAGCCCTTCACACTCCTTCATCCTCCTTAGGAACAGTCCTTAGAAATGGGCATTGCTATTGTCCCCATTGTCAGGGAACTGAAACCAAGGAAAGCTGCAGACTATAGCACAGAAGTGAAAAACTGGAATTCTAATCCAGAATTTCTAGGTCCTTGTAACAGTCATCTTCAGCCTCCTCATTCACTACCCTAGTGTATGTGGCTAGAGTAGAACACACAACTGTGCTAATGTTATTTTTTTAAAATATTTTTTATTTATTTATTTGACAGAGATCACAAGTAGGCAGAGAGGCAGGCAGATAGAGAGAGGAGGAAGCAGGCTCCCCACTGAGTAGAGAGCCCAATGCGGGGCTCGATCCCAGGACCCTGAGATCATGACCTGAGCGAAGGCAGAGGCTTTAACCCACTGAGCCACCCAGGCGCCCCCTGTGCTAACATTATTACCTTAAATGACCACAAAGTTCAGAGGTTCCTCAAAATCACCTAGCAAGCAATTGTGTGTACTCACATCCAGCTCCAATGCACAAACCAGCCATAAGATAATTACTTCTAAATTTATATCTCTAGAACTGACCTCTTCCTAAAATTCTAGTCTCAGGTATCCAACTGCCTCCGAAACATCTCCACTTGGATCTTGAATAAACAAATCCAACATGTTCAAAACATCTCCAGATTTCACCATTTCTCCAAATCTGTTCTTTCTTAGTATTTCCTATCTCTATGTCAGAATATAGTAACATTTATCCCTTTGCTCAAGCTGAAACATAAAGCACATTCTTGATCCCTGTTTTTCCTCTGTAGCCCCCTACAACCCATAGCAAGTCTTGTCTTGAAGCTGACCAAGCTCTGTGGTCTGAATCTTGTGGTCTGTGGTCTTGTCTGAATCTTACCAGCTCTGTGACTCACCACCATAGTCTAAGTCATCATAACCTTTTGTTTAGATTACTGCAGGAGTCATCTGACTGGTCTTCCTGCTTCCATTTTCACCTTCTCAAGGGCACTGACCCAAACACTGAGAAGAATAATCTTTTCAAAATATAAGTCATATCAGAGTCATTCTTTGGTCAAAACTTTGGTGCTTCTC
>ML108181.1:41189-61688 GCA_003697995.1 Taxidea taxus jeffersonii | reverse complement strand
TTTTTTTTTTTCCTCAATAGTCAGCTTTCCCTACGACTCTCAAAAATCACACCATATTCCCTTCCCCTCACTACTCTCTATCCCCTCTCCTTACTTTCCTTCTCTTCAGGATACTATCTACTACCTGAAATTTTTTCACAGGTGTATTCATTCATTTATTATTCATTTCCTACACTAGAAATGTAAGCTCTGTGAGAACAGGAACTTAGTTGGTCCCCAGAACCTAGAACCATGGTTCAACCATAGAGAAATGCATAAGGTTTGTGTAGTTAATGAAAAAGAAAATGGGAAGGAAGGAAGGAAGGAAGGTGGACTCGAGTCTATTGTGGTAAGCTGAATTATTGCCCCTCAAAGGTATCGATTTCCTATTCCCTGGATTCTGTGAACATGTTACAGATGAAATTACAGTTGCTAATAAAATAACATTAAAATAGGTATCTCATCCTGGATTATTTTAAATACCACAAAGGTCTTTAAAAGTAGAAGGAGGCAGAAAGGGAGGTCAGCGTAATGTAATGTGAGAAGGACTGATGCAGTATTGCTGGCTTTGAAGATGAAGAAAGGGGGCCATGAGCCAATGAAGACAGACAGACTCTAGAAACTGCAACAAAGCAAGGAAACAGATTCTCCCCTCAAGCCTCCAGAAGGGAACACAACCCCAGCAAAATCTTGATTTTAGCCAGTAATACCCATGTCAGACGTCTAACTAACAGAACTGTAAAGATGATAACTTGTGTTTTTCCAAGCCCCTAAACTTGTTATAATTTGTTATAGTGGCAATGGAAAACTAATACACCTATATACTTTATGTTCTATGCTATACTACCTCTCCAGATTTTCCATTATCCTCAGTGATTTGGGGCCATTCTTTTGTCAACAGAATTATATAGCTATATTTTCCTCTTTCTAACACACAAAAGACACATTCTCCATCTCCTGTCTGGGTTTCAGCTTTTAAACGTGATAATCATATTTTTAAATAAAAAGGAGGACATTGAAATGAAAAAAAAGTAGGTATATTTCCTAGCTATGTGACTTTGGGGAAATTGTTCAACCATTCTGTGCTTCAGTTTATCACCTGTAAAATGTTCATTATAATAATAGTTTGCAGTCTCCAAGACACTTAGAAGTAGATAATAAATGCTTAATAAATATTAGTTAGTATTATTACTAATGTGCCAAATAGGAGAGATGTCAATCCTATTCTCAAAAATCCAAGAAGCATAGACTCTATACTGTTAAGCCATATTACCATCAAATTCTATACTTTTCAGCATTTTTTAAGTCAATAGCTTTCTCATGCTTTCAGAAATGATTTATCACCCAAGCAAAGATTTAAGTTTGACCCTATTCAGTGTGAGCAAAGGTATGGGGAAACGGGCATTCTCATACCCTTTTGGCCTGAGTGTTAGTTGTAAACCAGCTGACCTTCTATCTTACTTTTGCTCTTCTGTAAATTTTGTAATATAAGTAAAAAATTATATTATCATACAAAATTTAAAAGTTTTTAAATTTAATTTAATTTTAATTTTTTTGTGTGTGTCCCAAAATTCATTGTTTATGCACCATACCCAGGGCTCCATGCAATACATACCCTCCTTAATACCCACCACCAGGCTCATCCAACCCCCCACTCTCCTCCCCTCCAAAACCCTCAGTTTGTTTCTCAGAGTCCACAGCCTCTCATGGTTTGTCTCCCCCTCTGATCTCCCCCAACTCAAATTTTGAACAAAACCAAAGCAATTTAGCTTCACTAAATGCAAGTTTAGTAATGCTCTCTCAGCCTTCTCTGGAGTATACTTATGGCAGAGAAGATATAACCATGGCACAATCAATGTTTTTGTCCCCAACCCAGACCAAGGACTAATAGTTAGAAATTCCAAGGAGAGCAACAACAACAACAAAATAAAAACAAAAAAAAGAACAAAACAAAAAAGTCCTGAGAGCTTGAGTCTGTGGATATGTATAGAGAAGTAGTAATCTCTATTGTATTTTTCCCCACACAAAATAAGACTGTTGTAAAACTTAGTAATGTGGTTCTTTTCTTAAGTGGTCAGGAAAAAAAAAAAAAAAGCCCATGGGTTACACTGCAACAATAAAATACAGCAATAAAAAGGAGGCAGACATTTGGTCCAGTTGTTTGTATCAACTTGCCTCTTTTGAGTAAACCAAATTCATTAGCATGTGTTCCAAGGATTTGTGAGTTCTACAGCTGCTTCCCACATTGAGTTTAACACTGGATAGTGCTTTTGGCAGGTTTCTGATGAGTTCTTCTGACTTCTAGAAATTAAAAAATCACCTTCCGTGGCTAGTCTAATATCATTAGGGGGAATGGGACTAGGGTGTTTAATTGGTCAACTGGAAGATTTTAAATACTTCACTCTCTATTGTTGAATTGAAAGGCAAAAAGCAACCTTTTCTATTGGTAGGTTTATTATTTTATTCACTCACTCATTCTTTTACTTACCCATTCATTCATTCAATAGTTAATTATGGTCCAAACACTGCTAGATGCTGGTGATGAAACCACAGACAAGACAGACATAGTGGCTTCCTTACTTTTCATGTAAAAATGGAAAGGAAGAATCAAAACTAAAATTATCTGTTTGACAAGAACTAGTAAAAATTATCAGTCTACATTCTGTGATTCTTCATATTCTTTCAATTTCATTTAAAAACAAACCAAAACAAAAAAAAGGAGATCTATTCATATCTTCCAAAAAGGACAGTATGGATATGTGACAAAGTGTAGTAAAAAGAGACATAAGGCAGGCATTTTGTCCATTCATTAAATCATTCACTCTTTCAACAAAATTTTGTGAAGCATCTACTAAGTTCCAGGCAATTTTTTAGTTGGTAGGATAGAGCAGTGAACATAACAGATAATATTCCCATTCTACTAGAGCTTAACATTCTAAGGAAGAATGTTAACTACTTGCATTTGGGAAGATTAAATATTAATATTTATGAAAAGAGTAAAAATTTTAGGAAGACAGGCCTCTGAGTACCCTTCCCTCTCCATTCTTATTTGTTAAAATGTTGCCTTTTCATAAAAACTCAGCTCAAATACTAAGCTGGCCACTTTTGCTCTTCTATATCCCCTTTTTATCTTGCTGATTCAGAGCTCTTTATACTTCAAGTTGTGCTCATGCTTTATGAATTACAAACTCCTTGTCCATCTCCTAACACAGCACCCTTATATGGCATAGCCTCAATAAATTCTCCTTCAGTTAGGCAGATGTAAATGAAAGGATAAATTAATATTAAAATGGTTAAGCATATGTCTTTCTCTCCTAGAGGAAAGGTAAATTAGATTAATATTCCTTCAGTTCTTAAATAAAAGTATTTTTATGAGAGAAGTTTCAACCTGCTTACTATATACTAATAATGTCAATTATATTTGGCAAGTCTACCCAAACTCAACAGAATCAAAATGAAACTTTTTATTTTGTTTTGAAACCTCCTTCTGTTGTTTTCTTTATGTCACTTAATGACACCAAAATCCTCTTGTTTTCTCAAATTAGAAACTTCTATCCCTTTTAATTCACCAAGCTCATTTTTTGTTTTTGTATTTTACTCTGCAGTGCTCACCAATTTCTTTTTATTCTCCCTCACGAATATTAATCCATCACTTGAGTCTTTCTCTTCTCTATGGTCTCTCTTGCCACTGACTTAGGAGCAAACCTAATTATTTCTTGCTGGAACTGTTGACGTTTCTTCCAATAATCTCCCTGTCAACATTCTTTACCATTTTCAATTTCACCTTTCACACATTTTAGGTCACTCTCATAAAAATCTTCAGTGACTCCAAAATTACATTGTTAGGAGGCGTTTCATTGAGAAAATGACCTATGGTTAAATAATTTGGGGCAACATTGGCTTAAATTCATTTAAACAGGATTGCTGAAGGATTTCTCAGTGACTTTGATGCCCTGCTCTCTATAGAAAGTCTCCAAGAGGAAGCAAGACTTTCCCAATATATTTGATTTGGGACTTTTTTCATAGGGAAGTAAGTCTGATATGGTAGGTTGGCTCATTCATCATCCACACCAACCCCTTTGTTCTCTATATTCCTTTATTACAGATGTTGGAAAAATTGAAATATTCTCTAGCCTTCTTGGCTGCTAGGTATGCCTAAGTGTCATTCTAGTCAATGTGATGTAGACAGAAGTCATAGAGAGTACTCCTTTTGCCTCTTTCCCTTTCTTCTCTTCCTGAGAAATGGCAGCCATTTTACACCTCTGCTAAGGATGGAAGAGCAGGAAGATGAAAGGAACCTGTTTTCCTAATGATATCATTGCCTGTGAACCAATGCTGGACTTCCCATAAGAAAATTAAACTCCTTAATCATTTAAGCTATTGTGTTTTGGATGTTCTGTTACTTGTAGCTGAATTAAACTGTAACCAATACAAACATCTCAGAGCACTGTTTTGTAAATAATGAAATACAAAATGAAGTTTATATTTCTAAGCATGGCACACAACCCACTATTTTCCATACATCTCCTTCACTTTCAACCCTAAAATTAGACACTAAAAATTTTAATAGTCCCAAATCTCTCTTTGGCTTTATGCAATACATATATTACATATTTAATACATATAATACATATAATGTGTGTGTCATTTGCCAGGTCTGTCCACTATGGCACCAGAGTCTTGACTGCAATTATTCATTGTGTTCTTCTGCTTCAGATACTCTATATCTGATAATGCCTATAAGTACTATTCATTGAACTAACCATAGCCATATCTGTTGCTGTTAGTAACTCTACAGATCAGTGCACATATAGGAATTTTAGGGAATACATCTTTCCTTTACTACCTACTCCCAAAACTTTGCTGGCTACAAGTGCAAAGAAATGCCAAGTTAGAAATTTTGCCATAGATTCTGTGGCAATAGACCCTTCTGGTCTGAGTAGTGCCTCAGAATGTTTTTCTGCCATTACCTCCATATACACAACCTCTGAGCTGCACTGTCAAACCATTCTCCTGGCTATAGTGGCCTAGCCTTTGTTTTTCATTATTTTATACCCATTAGCTTTCTCCCTCAATCTGGCCTGCACTTTTCTTCATCTACCTGGTATATGATTCTTTATCCTAAAAAAAAAGAAAAGAAAAAAAACTGAGTTGAAATTTTTTCTCCCTTGCAAAGCCCTTCCCAAAACATCCACAGTTTCTCAAGTTTATCTCCTTCCTTAACATGTTGAACATATTGCTATTCAAGCAAAGACCACAAGTAATGTGATTTTCTATTCATCCTAATAATCTGTAAACTCTTTAAGAAAAGACATCTTGTCATCTGTGAAGAGAGAGAGTTTGACTTCTTCTTTGCCAATTTGAATGTTTTTTATTTCTTTTTGTTGTCTGATTGCTGAGGCTAGGACTTCTAGTACTACAGTAAACAATAATAGTGAGAGTGAGTATCCCTGTTGTGTTCCTGACCTTAAGGGAAAAGCTCTCAGTTATTTCCCATTGAGAATGATATTTGCTGTGGGCTTTTCATAGATGGCTTTTATGATATTATGATATGTACCCTGTATCCCTATATTTTAAAGAGCTTTAATCAGGAAATGATGCTATATTTTGTCAAATGTTTTTCTGTATCAACTGAAAGGATCATATGGTTCTTGTCTTTTCTTTTATTAATGTGTTGTATCATGTTGACTGATTTCTGAATGTTTAACCATCCTAGCATCCCAGGTATAAATCCCACCTGGTTGTGGTGAATAATTCTTTTAATGTACTGTTGGATCCTATTGGCTAGCAGCTTGTTAAATATGTTGGCATCCATGTTCATCAGGGATATTGTTCTGCAATTGTCCTTTCTGATGGGGTCTTTGTCTGATTTTGGGATCAGGGTAATGCTGGCATCATAGAATTAGTTTGGAAGTTTTCTTTCTATTCTTTTTTAATAGCTTCAGTAGAGTAGGTATTATTTCTTTAAATGTTTGTTAGAATTCCCCTAGGGAGCCATCTGGTCCTGGATTCTTGTTTTTTGGGAGGTTTTTGATTACTGCTTCAAAGTCCTTGCTGGATATTCAGTCTGTTCAGATTGTCTATTTCTTTCTTTTTCAGTCTTGGTAGTTTATAAGTTTATAAGTTTGTTTTTCAGTCTTGGTAGTTTATAAGTTTATAAGTTTATAAGAATGTATCCATTTCTTCTAGATTGCTTAATTTGTTGGCATATATTTGCTGGTAATAATTTCTAATAATTATTCCTATTTCCTTGATTTTAGTCATGATCTCTTCCCTTTCATTCATGATTTTGTTAATTTGGGTCCTTTCCCTTTTCTTTTGGATAAGTTTGGCCAGAGGCTTATTGATCTTATTAATTCTTTCAAAGAAAAAGTTTCTAGTTTTATTGATATGTTCTACTGTTTTTCTGGTTTCTATTTCATTGATTCCTGCTCTAGTCTTTATTATTTCTCTTTTCCTGCTTGGTTTAGGCCTTATTTGCTGTTCTTTCTCCAGGTCATTTAGGTCTAAGGTTAGCTTGAGCATTTGTAATGTGGAAAACCCAAAACACTCCACCCCCAAGTTACTAGAACTCACATAGCAATTCAGCCATGTAGCACGATATAAAATCAATGCACAGAAATAAGTTACATTTCTATACACTAACAATGTAACTGAAGAAAGAGAAATTAAGGAATTGATTCCATTTATAATAGCACCAAAAATCATAAGATACCTAGAAATAAACCTGACCAAAGAGGTAAAGGATATGTACTCTAGAAACCACAGAACACTTATGAAAGAATTGGAGGAAGACACAAAGAGATGAAAAAATATTCCATGATCATGGATTGAAAGAATAGACATTGTTAAAATGTCTGTGCTGCCCAGGGTAATCTACACTTTCAATGCAATCCCTATCAAAATATCACTGACATTTTTCACAAAGCTGGAATAAACTAAAATTTGTATGGAACCAGAAAAGGCCCTGAATTTCCAGGGAAAGTTGGAGAAGAAAACCAAGTCTTGTGGCATCAGAGTGCCTGACTTCAAGCTATATTCCAAAGCTGTGATCATCATGACATCATGGTATTAGCACAAAAACAGACACATATATCAATGGAACAGAACAGGCAGCCCAGAAATGGACCCTCAACTTTATAGTCAACTAATTTTCAACAAAGCAGGAACAAACATCCAATGAATAAAAGTCTCTTCAATAAGTGGTGCTGGGAAAAATGGATAGCCACATACAGAAGAGTGAAACTGGACTGTTCTCTTACACCATACACAAAGCTAAATTTAAAATTGATGAAAGACTGCAATGTGAGAAAGGAATCCATTAAAATCCTAGAGGAGAATATAGGCAGTAATCTCTTTGACATCAGCCACAGCATCGTATTTCAAGACATGTCTCTAAAGGCAATGGAAACAAAAGGAAAAATGAACTTTTGGGACTTTATCAAAATAAAAAAGCTTCTACACAGCAAGAGAAACAGTCAACAAAACTAAGAGGCAACCCATGGAAAAGGAGAAGATATTTGCAAATGACACTACAGATAAAGGGCAGGTATCCAAGATCTATAAGGAACTTCTCAAACTCAATACCCAAAAAACAAATAATCCTGTCAAGAAATGGGCAGAAGACATGAACAGACACTTCTCCAAAGAAGACACACAAATGGCTAGCAGACACATGAAAAATGTTCAACATCACTAGCCATCAGGGAAATACAAATCAAAACCACAATGAGATACTACCTTATACCAATCAGAATGACAAAAAATTTAACAAGGCAGGAAGCAACAAATGTTGGTGAGGATGTGGAGAAAAGGGAAACCTCTTTCATCATTGGTGGAATGTAAGCTGGTACAGCCACTTTGGAAAACAGTATGGAGTTTCCTTAAGACATTAAAAATAGAGCTACCCTATGACCCAGCAGTTGCACTACTACATATTTATCTCAAAGATACAGACGTAGTGAGAAGAAGGGGCACATGCACCCCAATGTTCATAGCAGCAATGTCCACAATAGCCAAACTGTGGAAGTAGCCAAGATGCCCTTCATCAGATGAATGGATAAAGAAGATGCAGTCCATATGTACAACAGAATATTACTCAGCCATCAGAAATGATGAATAACCACCATTTTCACTGATATGGATGGAACTGGAGGGGATTATGCTAAGTGAAATAATTCAAGCAGAGAAAGACAATTATCATATGGTTTCCCTCATATGTGGAACATAAGGAATAGCATAGAGGACCACAGGGGAAAGGAGGGGAAACAGAATGGGAAGAAATCAGAGAGGGAGACAAAATATGAGAGACTTTGGACTCTGGGAAACAAACTAAGGGTTACAGAAGAGGGGGTAGGGGAATGGGGTAACCAGGTGATGGGTATTAAGGAGGGGATATGTTGTGATGAGCACTGGGTGTTATATGCAACTAATGAATCATTGAACACTACATCAAAAACTAATAATGTACTGTATGTTGTTTAACTGAACAATAAAAATAATTAATCAATTAAATTTAATTTGAAAAATCACATCATCTTTATATTTGAAACTCTTGAATCCTATGGAGTGCTTAATATATGTTAGATCCTCAATAAATGTTTAGTCAATGAATGAATAAATTATGAGATCAATTAACTATTAGAGTTGGTAAGAACATGGTCTTCCCAAAGTCCACATTTGGCCAGCACTGAATTCTTTCTCTTGCCAAAATTATGTTAATCACCAAAAAGTCTGGCAAAAGAACAAAACCTGATTCTAAAGTGACTACATAAGGGCACCTGGGTGGCTCTGTCAGTTAAGCATCTGCCTTCAGCTCAGGTCCTATTCCCAGGGTCCTGGGATCAATCCCCATGTCAGGCTCCCTGCTCAGCTGAGAGCCTCCTTCCCCTTCTCCCCTCTGCTCGTACTCTCTATCTCTCACTATCTCTATCTGTCAAATAAACAAATAAATTTTTTTTAAAAATAAAGTGACTACATAGTCACAGCTTTATCATTACATATTGGCAACACACATTATTTCATGAAATACATATATATGAAGTATAGTACAATTGTTATAAAGATATAAAAATTTCTACCTATTTGAACGAACATATAAGTTAGTAGTTGCAATATAATTTCTAAATGTTAAATGTCACTGGCGAGAAGTGCTCCAAAAATCAAAAACAGTAAAATACCTAGGAATAAATTTAACTAAGGAGGTGAAAGGTCTCTACTTGGAAAACCACTAGACAATGGTGAAATAATTTGAAGAGGATAAAAATAAATGGAAAGGTATCCCACATTCATGGATTGAAAAAAACTAATGTTATTAAAATGTCGATCCTACCAAAAGTCATCTATAGATTCAATGCAATCCCTATCAAGATTCCACTGGCATTTTTTTTTACAAAAGTAGAAGAAATACTCCCAAAATTTATATGGAACCATAAAATACCCCAAATTAAAAAAAAAAAAAAAAAGCTGAGAAAGAAGAACAAAGTAGGAAGCATCACATTTCATTTCAAGCTATACTATAAAGCTACAGTCATCAAAAGAGTATGGTACAGGTATAAAACAGAAAAATAGACCAATAGAAGAGAATTAAGAGCCCAGAGATAGATCCAAGCACATATGGTCAACTAATATCTAACAAGGGAACCAATGATATTCAATGGAGAAAAACAGTCTCTTTATGTTATGGTGCTGGAATAATTGGATATTTGCACATAAAAGAATGAAAGTGAACCCATATATTTTACCACTCACAAAAATTAACTCAAATGAATTAATCACTTAAATGCAAGATCTGAACCATGAAACTCCTAAAAGAAAACAGGAATAAAGTTCCTTGACATGGTCTTGGTAATGTTTTTTCAGAGATCACACCTAAAGCACAAGAAACAAAATTAAAAATAACCAAGTAAGACTATATCAAACTAAAAATCTTCTGCATAGGAAAAAAAAATCAACAAAATGAAAAGATAACCTATGGAATAGGGGAAAATATATGCAAACCAAATATCTGATAAAGTTTGTTTTCAAAATATATAAAGAACCCACACAACGCAATAGCAAAAAAAACAAATAATCCTATTTTAAAATGGGCAAAGGACCTGAGTATGTATTTCTCCAAAGAAGATATACAAAAGGCCAAAGGTACAGAAAGCATAAAAAGAAGTTTAAGATCACTAGTCATTAGGGAAATGCAAATTAAAACCACAATAAAATACTACCTCATTCCTGTTAGAATGGCCATCATCAAAAAGGCAAGAGATAATAAATGCTGGCATGGATGTGGAGAAAAGGAAACACTTGTACACTCTTGGTGGGAATGTAAATTGGGACAGCCACTATGGAAAACAGTATAGATGATCCTCAGAAAATTAAAGTAGAATTATCATATGATCCAACAAGTCCATTTCTGGGAATATATTCAAAAGAAATGAAAACACTAACTTGAAAAGATACCTGCATATCTACTGACAGATGAATGGATAAAGAAAATGTGACTACACACACACACACACAATTACTCAGCCATCAAAAAGAAAGAAATCTTGCCATTTGCCATGACATAGGTGGAACTAGAATATTTTATGCTAAGTAAAGTAAGTCAGTCAGAGAAAGACAAATACTGTATGATTTCACTCATATGTAGAATTTAAGAAATAAAACAGATGAATATAGGAGAAGCAAAGGAAAAATAAAATAAGTTGAAAATTTAGAGGGAGGCAAACTACAAGAGATGCTGAATTCTAAGAAACAAACTGAGCATTGCTAGAGGGGAGGGGGGTGGGAGATGGGGTAACAGGGTGATGGGCATTAAGGAGGGCACTTGATGTAATCAGCACTGGGTGTCATATGCAACTGATGAATCACTAAATTCTGCCTCTGAAACTAATTTAAAAAAAGATATCTGCACCCCCTATATTCATAGCAGAATTATTTATAATCACCAAGACACGGAAATAATCTAAGTATCCATCAATGGATGAATGGATAAAGAAACACACAAACACATACACACACACAGAGGAATATTATCCAGTCATTAAAAATGAGGAAATCTTACCATTTGCAACAAGATGGATGGATCTTGAAGATGTTAAGCTAAGTGAAATAAGTTAGACAGAGTAAGACAAATGCTGTATGATCTCACTTATATGTAGAATCTTTTTTTGTTTGTTTGTTTGGTCTGTTTATTTTCTTGGTTCTGGAATTTTTTTTTCTTATTCAAACTATTTTCTAGTTAATTATGCCAATTTTTATTTCCACATTTGGGTGTAAAATGTTCTTTGACTTTTTATTCCAATTACATTTATTTCAAGAAATTTTATTTGGCTATTTTTCAAAGTCGCTTGGTCATTTTTTTTTTACATTTTATTTTTTTTTTTATTTAAGCTTTTTTATTTAAACATACAAAAAGAAAAAAAAAGAGACCAAATTCATAGAAAAAGAGATCAGAAGTGGGGAGATGGGGAGAAGAATTGAGGAAGGTGCTCAGAAGTACAAATTTCCAGTTATAAAATAAATAAGTACTAGGGATGTAGTGTACAACATGATGATTATGGCTAACACTGCTTTAAGATACATAAAGTTGTTAAGAGAGTAAATTCTAGGAGTTCTCATCTGAAAGAGGAATTTTTCTTTTTTTATTTCTTCTTATTGTTACTATATGAGGAGATGGATGTTAGCTTAACCTAATGTGATAATCATTTCACAATATATACAAATCAAACTATAATGCTATGCGCCTTAAATTGATGTATGTCAATTATTTCTCAATAAAACTGGAAAAAATGCTAGAGGATATGATACTGAACTGCCCTTTTTTATCTCTCTGTGATAATAAAGAAGACAAATTATGATGTTCAATTGAATCGAAAAAAAGTTAATTGATTTTAGCATAAAAACTGACGTCACTGATCACACACACAAAAGGAAGTGCTCCAAAAGATAACAATACAAGTAAAATCACATCTTTTAGTGTTGCAAATAATCACTTAAGTTCTCACCTGCCATACAAGCAGGAAGTTCAATATTCTCCTGCCAGGTGTCCCTGACAATTACTTGAGAACTTCTGAGAACTTCCAAAGGTAACTAACTGACTTCTCTTCCCTTTCCAGGTGCACAGAAAACTATGAAGGTCACCAACACCACTGCTCCTCACAACACATGGTGTCAGTGTCAATGCTCATCCTCACACAGTACCATAATCTATGGGCTCATGTTCACTCTAGGTGATGTGACGACCGTCCTAAAACCATATCTAGGTTCTTTGGTCCCATCTCCTCAGTGCTCCAAGACTGTAACTCTAGCAGAAATCTTTCTCAGTTCACATAATTCTCACATCTTAGGGCACAAGTTGGCATAGGGGACCTAAATTGATCCCTTTCCCCCAAGGAGATAAGGCCTAAATTATCCTTAAACCTAAAACCATCCCCACCTCTGTCAGGATGAAGCTTCCTCCCCACCACCCAATATACAATAAGTCTCTTTATACCCTCCTTTCCTGATCATTCAGGTTACTTTAACCACATAACTCTACCAAGAGAAGTTACTAGTGTTTCTACGGTGCCTGTTATAGACTGAAGTTTTCTCCCCCACCCTCCAAATTCATATATAGAAATCCTAACCCCCATTGTGATAGTATTAGGAGGTGGGGCCTTTGGGAGGTAGTATTAGGTCATGAGGATAGAGCCATCATGGCTGGGATTAGTGACCTTATAAAGAGACTCCAGAGAGCTCTCTTGCCCCTTCTGCTACATGAGGACACAGAGGAAAGACAGGCATCTATGAGGAATTTGGCCCTAACTAGACATCAAACTGCCAGCATCTTGATCTTGGACTTCCTAGCCTCTGGAACTGAGAAATAACTATCTGCTGTTTATAAGCCACCCAGTAAAGTAGTCATATCTAGTATTGTGTTAGAGCAACCTGAAAGACTAATATAGTGCCTAAAGCTACTTTTCTGAGAAAAGCCAGAATTAGTGATTAGCATGTGATGGTAGTCCTTGTATAATCTGGGTGCTAACAGGCAAATTCTGTAGGTAAAGAAATGGGGGGCAGGGGATCTCAGGCATGATAGTACCCAGGCAGGACATCCAGCTACATAAAAAGGAACATTAGGCATTTGAGGCAATTGTGTTTTATTTCCATAGAAGACAAGAAGAAAGAAAAAGAAGTATATCAAGAGAAAGTATTCAGACTAAGAAGAGCCTTTCAACAGTGTGGTATAGGGAGGCCTGCACACATGAGACAAGAGATTTAACTTGGGGCAATGTTCCTGGCTAATTGTCCTTTAAAGACTATGCACCTTTGGAGACACAAGGTCAAGCTGGTTGTTTAAAATCACTGACTAATGTTCTTATCAGCATCTAGTTTTCCCTGCTCAAATCTGATTTAAATTGTCTAGAAACAGAGATTGTTCAGTGAGATCCTGATATATGTCATTACATGCGATTTGCTTGTCAGATACTTTTGTTTGAAAAATGGAATCTTTTCAGATGGTAAAGTACAGAATGGACTTGCCAATATTTTACCCCCTGATAAACATTGGTAATTTTACTATCCACAAATAGAGTCATCAAGACAGATGCCTTTGGGTGATTGAAATCCCTCTATATCAAATGTTATTTACTAGCTGAAGAGTCTTGAAACCGAGTCTATTTTTTTAAGTTTCTCACAGGTGAGCCATCACCCACAAGGTACAGGTTATGAATGGGGTGTGAAGGGTCTTTTTCATTCTTCTGAAAATGCTCTTCACAGTTGACAAGATGCATCGTGCCAAAGAGACACTTTTCCCTAAAATCTTCACAAAATAGTTTCAGAATCAAAAATAAAAATTAAGTCACATAACAATGTTCTCTCCCCGCCCCCACTCCACTCTCCCCCATTTTCTCTCTCTCCCTTGCTTTCTTCTCATTCTTTCTTTTCTTTATTTTCTTCAGTGATTCTGTTGGGATCTTTCTCCCTTCAAGTTTACTTAATCCTGAAATCCTATAGAAATTGCATGTGAAAGTAGGGAAGTTAAGATCTGTGTTTTAATATTGGTACCTGTAGAAATAATTCTATCAAGACAAAAGCTCTCAGAACCAACTAGGGAAGCTCCAGATGAGCTACATTCTCCTTGGGGGCTGTGACTATACTTGTAGTGTACTTTCCTTTGCTCTCCAGAATCCGTTTCTCCACCTCTGGTACTACTTTCACTTGGCAAGTTTCTTGGGTTGCAAGAAACATAAGCCAAATCTGCTAACTTAAGCAAAGAGGATTTTATTTGAAAAGTATATGGAGGAATCCCCAGATGAAGGACTTGGCTTAAAAAGGCCAGAAACCAAGAAAACTCTGTGAGTGTACATCCAGCATCTTGAGAACTAGCTCTTCATGGACACCATTACTGAGGATGAATCAGCAATTCATGCTTTTTGCAGTATGGCTCAGGATTTAAATTCTAAAGAGAATATCCAACTGGTTGGGCTTTAGCCTGTATGCTGTCTTTATAAGGAAAATTGGTTCACAGTCCCTCCATATTTTATCTAATGGGCTCATAAGCCCTTGCAATTCACAATCCCTTCATATTCCACCTAGTGGGTTCACTGTAGCTCCCCAACATAAAAGGGGATTTTATCACTAGAAAAGAAGGGAACAGATGCTGAGGGGGAAAAAGGAGGAAATGGTAAATGACACAAGCTCCAGGTGATCTAAATGCCTCTTGAGAGGCTTTACTATGTCATATTGTTTTTGTGGTTTTTTGTTTGTTTGCTTGTTTGTTTGTTTTTGCATTCCCCAGAGCACTGAGGCACAAAGTAAGTACAGAACAGAGAGTAAGAACTCAATATATATTTTACTGATTGGTCCTCATCCCCACTCACTAGACTATTACCTTTATGAGGTCAGGGACAATGTCTTTTATGTATGACTCTTATGTATCCTCAATGCCTAGCAGAATATTTTGAATACAGGGCCCTTAATAAATATTTGGAAAATGAACAAATGAATTTTTAAGCTATCCCCAATATCAAGATTCATTCACTTCCTTTCCTCTTTTCAACTTTTTGCCCCTTTCCCTATTCATTTTTCTCATTGATTCATCTTCTGCTCTCCTCAGCTTCAGCTGGAGCTCTCAGAAACATAAAAACTCCAAATTTTAGGGACAAGAAAATCCACAAGGACCAAAGAGCTTTGCATGAGCATTGTGTCCATCTGGATTATTCCAACATATTTCCTATCCTCTGAGCAAGAGAATTTGGAATAATACCTTTTTTGAAAAAAACCCAGCTTGTAAGCAAATAGGAGACTCTTTACAAAAATTTGCTCTCAGCAACTCACTACAGGCAGATCACATTCTCCATATGTTTATCACAATCTCGAGATTCAGAAAAGCTGCTTTTTATGGGAGATAGTAATTTAGAAAACCCCTCTTATTGGAAAAAAAAACAAAACAAAACTCCAAGCCAGAAATGCCATATAGATCTAATATCTGGATTTGGCTTTTAATGTAGCCCACCTTTGCTTTAAAAAGAAATGCGAGAGAGAGAGAGAGAGAGAGAGAGACAGTAGTAATAATAATTTGTGTTCTTGACAGTTCATTTAACAGTTCAAATCTTAATTATATTTTGTCATTTGGAAAGATACACATTCCCAAGGAGCATTCTCTCCACATAGCTGTTAGCTGACCTTCCAGTCACAATGAGCCTAACTAGCCTTTTGTATAATTAACAGAGTTCAGTGGTGGCTGTTGCTGCTACTTGGCATGGCCCCTGTGTTTTGACAGTGCAATTTCTATTTATGACTAAATTTGCTAACACACAGGGTGAAATCGCAGGGGAAAGGTCAAGGGAAAGCTTCATTAGACGGCCTCAGCCTTCATCTCCAGTCTTTTGGAGGAAAGTATTTGCCAGATAATATGGGGCCTAATTCTCTTTGCAAGTTTATTGTGTAGTGGATTTGGTAAATAAAGAGTGGGAGGAAAAGGTGAAGAACTTAATAACTCCAGAGTACTAGTAGAAAGTACTAGACTATATCAGAAATTCTCAAACTTTAATGTGCATACATGTCGCCTAGAGATTTTCTTAAAAATTCAGATTTTGATTCAATGAGGAGGCCTAAGACTTTGCATTTCTAACAAGCTCCCACATGGAGTTCTTGTGAAGGAGAAAAGGAGCAAGAACTGAATGAGTTCTGATCCACCTGAAGCGTTATAATTCAGTCTGCTCAGGACCTTCTCCTTTCCTGCTAAAACTTTTGACACATAGTCTTCGAGTGGCCCAATTTCCTTTGAGACTTCAGACTGTGAAGATTAGCCAATTCAAAGCATTTCTTCTTCCATCCATCATCCCTGCATTTTTTGATGTCTGAGTTTCACATCCCACCTTCATTTTGCATGAGCTATGAACCTAATGTTACGTTAGTACTTTATTCTTTTCACGATTTCTTCCCTAATAACTTTCTCTTCACCCTCAGATACATGTAAGGTATCCTTTAAAGCATTTGCTCTTCTATTTACAAAAAAAAAAAAAAGGGGGGGGGGGGGGGGGATACAAGAGCAATCCACCTGTTCCACTAGAAGAGCCATAATATAGTTTGATTATTTTTAAATTTCAACCCAAACCCACTGAGGGCAAAAGAATCTCTGTTCAACCTCTATTTCTCCCCTCTTTGACAACTCACTATTATGCAGTAGCACTTTTTCATCTCTGTTCAGAAGTGGAGATGACATTCCACCTACGGTGAACTTCTTCCCACAATGCAAAGAAATCGTGTCAAAGAGGCTCATTAGCTACTGCTAGTTTCCTTGCGAATGCTAGACAGAGACCAAAAACTTGGCCAGGGCTCCTGCCATACCAGCACACAGCACATCCTCGGAGATTTTCCCGAGTCCTCCTGGGGCCGAAATAGTTAAATTCATGGTTCCTCCTGCCCTCTCTACTAGAGTGGATTGATGGCATGCTGCTTTTTCCTCCTCCAGAGATGACGTCTGTCACCAGACAGGGGGATCAGAATTGTAATCCTTCTTAGATTCTGTTGAATTGGAGTTTACTGCTTTGACCTTTGCAACAACACATTTTTTTTTGAATGACTGCATGTTCTATTTCTACAGGGGATTTGCAGTGATGAGGGCCAAGGAGCTAGCGGTGGAGGGGGTAGGATGCTGGAGGAAGGCTCTAGAGTGATGGTGATGTGGTTTTTGACCTTCTAGACCAGGAATTTGTACTCTTGTGACTGAAGATATCCTGAGGCTATAGAGATTAACGCTGCAGAGGTTAAAAGGCAAGCCTGAATTGCATGTAGCAGAAAATGAGGGAGTTTTTCAAGTCTAACCAAGTGCCATATTGAGGACAATGATATCATCCATAATGGCTATCTCTGGCACACCATGTAAGCCTGGACTATTTTTCTCCATATTACACCTCCTGCCCACTAAAAATCTCACTGGGCTTATCCACATGCTGGTGTGGGACATTGTTTCATCAGATAAGAAGCCATGGGATGCCAGCAGGGGTTGAGCAAGGGGAAGACAGGCTGCCCATACACGTTTTTGTTACTGTGACTGGGTAACCATAAACCAAGCTGGAAAACATAAAAGCCACAACATAACACTACTAACTGTATGTTCTTCTTATACTCCGTGATTTTTCAGTTCTGACTTTGCAGAGAAAAATACTGGCATCCAAATTCAGAGTCAAGGTGCATTTGCAGGTGCCTCTCTGTGCCTAGCACTGTTGCTGGCCCCAGAAGACCTGACAAGCACCAGAGTTGGTCAGCCCCAGGGAATTCACAAACCTGCCCCAGTGCAATGATCTCGGGCAATTACTGAACAGGGTTTTCTTATCTGTTAGAAAATGTCTACCTCGCAGGGTTGTTGTAAGGATCAAATGATTACATAAATAGGTGGATAGACATTGATATAGATAGATATAAATATACCTTTGAGTAGTAATGTGAACTGTTATTATTATGAATGCTGCATTTAATTCTTACAACACTGAAGACAAGACTTTGTTGCGCTAATGTCTTGGTCTGTTCAGGCCGCTCTAACAAAATACCCCAGGGACTGGGTGGCTTGTAAACAACAGAAATTTATTTCTCACTGTTCTGGAGGTCGGCAAGTCCAAGATCAAGGCACAGGCAGATTTGATGTGAAGTGAGGACCTGCTTCCTGGAGGGCTATCTTTTTGCTGTAGCTTCACTTGGCCAAAGTGGCTACAGCTCTGCAAGGCCAGGAATCCCATTCATGAAGGCCCCGCCCTCATGACCTAAGCAAACCCCTCCCTCGGCTCCTTCTAATAATACCATTACATTGGCCATTAGGATTTCATTAGGAAATCATTTAGGATTTTATTTGGAAGGGACATAAACATTCAGACCAAAACAGCCCTTTTTACAAATGAGAAAGCTGAGCCTCAGCAAGAGAGACTGACAAGAATTGCATGAACTCTTTCAAGCCATTTGATGTCCTGGAGTTAGTAAGTTCAAAGGAAAAAAGGAAGGATCCCAAAAGGAATAAAGGACTTTGCAACAGTGCCAGTAGTTGCTCAGTATTCCAGAATCCCAGCTTAGCAGGGATTCCTTCCATTGGCCATGTGCAGCTTCTGATACTCAGTAAGGTTTCATTAATTTGAAGAAAACAGCAAGTCAAAGGAAATTCTCATGTGTTAGTATCTGGGGTTTCATCTACCCAGTTTTTTGTTTTTTGTATTTTTACTTGTATGAATTCATTTCATAGATAAACATACAGATTTTCAATGTTATGTGTATAGGATGCTTCTTGCTACTTTCTGATCATAATCAGAGAAAACACATAGACACTAAGAAATAACCTAAAAAGCCATCAAAAGGCAGGAGTGTATATCATTATGGTACTTTTTCTCTCCAGCTTTATTGAGATACTACTGTCATATAACATATGTGCATAAGGTGTATGACATAATGATTTGATACACAAATATACTGTAAAATGATTACCACAATAAGATTAGTTAACACCTCCATCCCCTCACATCATTACCATTGTGTGTGTGGGTCTCTGTGGTGATAACATGTAAGATTAATTTTTTAATCTCTTTTTTTTTCTGCCCATCTTGATATCAGGCCTTATGTTCTCTGATGATCAAAATCTCATGAAAAAAAGTTACTCAGGAAAATACATAAAATGTAGCAATTGCTGTATGTGGCCAGAACTGGATCTGGTCTAAGTGGGCTTTGTTTTTGTGTGTTTATTTATTTTCCTTACCGTGCTCAGTACCAACGCATAGAATAAGTGCCAGCTTTACTGAGGCTTTCTATATTTGCCAAAGAAGTCCACAATTTCAAAATAAGTCCTGGAAAGACAGCGATATAAATAAGCCTTCAGAAACTTGGGGAAGGTAGGAAGAAGAGACACATTTGTGGCTAAAAAAGTCCTCATTGAAATGTTGGCAGCAAAGTAAGAGGTAAGGTTAGCAATGAGGGAATAAGCACTGGGTGGCCAGTCTGTAGTCATTTCTTTTCTTTATTCAACAGATGATGGTTGAGCTCCTACTCTCTGGGACCCTGTGCTAGGATCATATTGAGAATAAATAAGAGAAATAAGAAGCTGAAGGAAAATGGGTCTCCTTGAAGCAAATTGGGGGTGGGGATCTCTTACCCCTATAACTCTTATGACATAGGATCTCACCCTTCCAGTTCAAAACCCAGTACTAACCTGCCATTTCTCCATTCCTCTCTTAAGTTTTAACTGTCCAAACCGAGCCTTTTACTCTCCTCTGTGATGCCACTCGGCATAGAATGCTGACTTTGGCATGCCCCCGGCTGGAGGCCTGGTTTGGCCAGCATTGAGAATTTCGGGCAACTTGCTTATACTCAGTGAACTTCTGTTTGCTCATCTGAAAAGTAGGGTTTATAATACTCACTTCTTCAGAAGATTATTATGAGTGGTAAAGATGGTTGATGTCAAGAACGTAGAACAGAAATCGGGTATACACTATGTGGTGTACATAGCACACTTACTCATATATCCATTGTAGTGAGGCTTTTGAGTATTAAGAGTAACAAATACCATTAACTGGAATATTATTCAACCATGAGAAAAGGAGGATACCCTGCCATTTGGGACACCATGGATGAACTCTGAGCACATTTTGCTAAATGAGAGAAGTCAGAGAAAGACAAGTACAATACAGTTTATATGTAGAATCCAAAAAATTCAAAGCTGTAGAAAAGAGAGTAAAACAGTCATTGCCAGGGGATGGAAGTTGATGGTGTTTAAAGGCACAAACATGCAATGAGTAGTAAATAAGCCATACAGATCTAGTGCACAGTATCATGAATATAGACAATAATATTATAATTATGTAAATAGTGACAAATGCCATTACAACAGCAATCATTGCTTGGAAGCGAAAACTCCAACACAAAAGGATAAATCAAATGCCCTTCTGAGCCAAAGGTGGCAATGAATACGTGTGGCTGGAGAGACCAAGAAGAGCTGTTATTTCTCTTTTCCTGCGTTAGGCTCGCCATCTGTGAATTAACAGACCAGCTGGAGAAGATGGTCTC
>ML108181.1:0-36189 GCA_003697995.1 Taxidea taxus jeffersonii | reverse complement strand
ATAGTGCCCCACTGCAGACGGGCAGGGCCAACCATTGCTCTCACTAGTGTAGTTTCTTTGGTACATTTTGAGACAAACATCACTGCAGAGACTCAGCATCACATCTCAGCCAGATTCTCCATCCCTGTCTCCTGGAGAGAGAACAAGGTGACAATCAGGCCTTTCCGGAGGTGACATTGGTGGAGTTCAAAGAGAAAAATGGATTTTTCTCTTCTTCTTTAGCCTTGAAATTTTTCAAATATTATGGAAAGTCTGGAACAGAAAGCTAGAGGACTTCAATCATAGAGGCGCGAAAGAATGGCTGGGACTCAGAGGGGCCATATGCAGAACCTGGAGGAGAATTTGGGAATAACTGCTCAATTTGGCAACTTCACCAAAAATGGAGCAGTATCAAAAATAGTTGCTGTCTTAGTCAGCTCAGGCTGCCATAGCAAAATACCACAGACTGGGCAGCTTCAGCAGCAGAAATTTATTTCCTCCCCGTTCTGGAGGCTAGACATCCAAGATCAAGGTTTTGGCAGGTTTGGTTTCTCCCGAGATTTCTCTCTTGGCTTGCAGATGGCCACTCCTCACTGTGTCCTCACATGGCCTTTCTTCTCAGTGTGTGTGTCTCTAGTCCTCTTCCTCTTCTGATGAGGACACCCGTCAGATTGGATCAGGGCCTTCAAACGTGACCTCACTTCACTTTGATTATCTCTTTAAATACATTTTCTCCAAATAGTGACATTCTAAGGTATGACGGGTTAGGACTTCAACATATGAATTTTAACGGGACACAATTAAGTCTATAACAACTGAAAAAAAAAAGTATGGTGAGAGCAGCCAGTGCATGGGAAATTAATTAAATATACCCAAGATGCAGAGCACCCCACCAAACAACAGGAATAAAGGAGGCCCATCCTTTGGACTTGAAGTCCTTTATTTCTGAGCCCTGAATCTATGGGATTCACAGCCCAAGACATTATCTTCAAGAAAGAAAAATATTCAAGAAAGGATAATCAAAGCTAAGTAACTGTTCACAGGTTGTTCCTGGTTAATCTAGCCTCAAATTCATTCTAAGCCCAGTATTAGAGCACCAGATAAATCTTCTCACAGTGGCTCTAGACTGTGAGCTCCTCTGAGGCAGGGACTCTGAGTCATACCCCCCTTGCATCTCTCATGCCCAACGAAGGACCTGACACTGGGGGTATCGGGGGAGGATGTGTGAGATTTCCCGAACGGAGGCAAAGCCCTTGTTAACAGAGCAAATGAGGAGAGTGTGGAGAGCCTCAAGTCCTGCTGGTTTCATTGTATTAGATAGAACTACCTGGTATTTCTCTCAAATTAGAGCTTTTTCTGCCAGAGTGGTATTTGAAGTGGAATGCATGGCAACCATGAATAAAACGAAGAATTCACTTTAAAATTCAATGTATTCAGGGGTGCCTGGGTGGCTCAGTGGGTTAAAGCCTCTGCCTTCGGCTCAGGTCATGATCTCAGGGTCCTGGGATCGAGCCCCGAATCGGGCTCTCTGCTCGGCAGGGAGCCTGCTTCCTCCTCTCTCTCTCTCTCTGCCTGCCTCTCCGCCTACTTGTGATCTGTCTGTCAAATAAATAAATAAAATCTTTAAAAAAAAATTCAATGTATTCACTCCTAGTGTTTACTCAGAAAATATTTGCAGAACATATTAAGGTATTAAAAGTTTCGGAGGGAACTAACAGCCCCTTGGGGATAACAGTGGCCTCATGGAAAGCATCTAAATATTCCTCCAAAACTCAAAACCCTCATCAAACTTCAACACACTACTTCTTTTAAATTTACATCCTAGAGCAATATAGAGTAATATACGGTATGCACTTTATTCTCTTTCTTCTATATCTTTTTACAATTGTGCCAGATGGAAATTTCCATAAAGTTTCTAATTTTACCCTATTGGTTTTATTAAATACTACCCAACTCACCCTCAGACAAGTAATTGTTTCTTAGTAATGATCTTTGATTTTCACATATTAATATGGCAATAAAGGGACTCTAAGATGTTTTATGTATACTTTATAATTTATACTATTATATATTTTATATTAACTTTTCAGTTGAAGACTTCACTGGTAAGCATCATATGCAGCCCATGAGAAAATGAGGCCCACCCTTCCTTTCTTTCTTTCTCTCTCCCTTTCTTTCTCTCTCCCTTTCTCCCTCCCTTCCTTCCTTCTTTCCTTGCTTCCTTCCTCCATTCCTTCCTTTTTTTTTTAATAATATAAATTCTGTCCATGACTTCATTTCTATAATTCCATGAGGTCAAGCTTCTTGAGAGTTTGCAAAGTGAACAGACAATATAGATATCAAAATAAGAGTACAGGATTCTTGGCATTTACATCAAGGTCCTAGTTGATCAGAGGCCCATCCTTTAGACTCCCAAGTATCTCCTTAAAAGAATAGCTGACCTAAAACTTGGCTCTACTCACCAGAGTTTTATTTCTCCTAAAAAGTCAAAGCAATTTCACACACATTTTCTTTTACCTTTACAGTACCCCTCTCAGGAAAACAATTGCTGTGCCTCTGTTTTGTGAATGGAAACACTCACTCAGGAGATAGTCACAGCTTTCCTACGAGTCACAGTGTGCACAAAGCTGGGCTCACACTCCAGGTCTTCATCAACTTCAGTGGCAGAGCTGACTTTAACTGCTTAGAATGGAATTTTTTTTTTTTAAGATTTTATTTATTTATTAGTTAGAGAGAGAGAGAGAGAGAGCGAGAGAGAGCGAGCGCAGGCAGACAGAGAGGCAGGCAGAGGCAGAGGGAGAAGCAGGCTCCCTGCTGAGCAAGGAGCCCGATGTGGGACTCCATCCCAGGACGCTGGGATCATGACCTGAGCCGAAGGCAGCCGCTCAACCAACTGAGCCACCCAGGCATCCCTAGAATGGAATCTTTTTAAAGGCACCAGTAACCTATAGAGCTCCTGGCACTTGGTGGGCACTCAGAGCAACACAACTTGATATGCAATAGATTTCAAATCAACTAAGCTTAAATTAAAAATTCTCTACAGTGGTTCAAGACCACTTGTAAGAAATCCCTCCTATGAATATTGTTTTTGTGATAAAAAATTATCAGGCAGAGCCACATTTAGCAACAGAAGACAGCTGGGAAGAAGCATTCATAATCTCTGCTCTATAAGGAACAAAATAGTGCTACTATTTAAAAGATGAAAAGGACTTTTTCTCTCAGTGTAAACAAGTTATGTGTGGCCCACCACAGGAGTCTCTATGTTCAGTGCCTTTTGTTGACACTATCTAGATGAAGTTTATTTTAGAACCATGTGAACATCTGTAAGAGGTCTTAAGGGGCATCTCATCCAGGATTCCATCCAGTACTTAAATTTCTTCCATAATATCCCCCAACTGATGGTCACTCACTCTTTGCTTAGACACTTCAAATGCTGTAAGAGGCCACTTCTTTGAACATCTCTAACTGATGAGGGACTTCCATAAGTTCCATCATCAGTCAATGAAGAAATGTCTAACTTCTGTTAGCTGTTATTCCAGTTCTACCTGGTGGGTTCCGAGAGAATTGATCTAATCCTTCTTCTACAAAATACTACTTACTTAGAACTCACTGTCCATTCAAACCCTAAATCTCTTACAAAACACACACACACACACACACACACACACACACAAATTGCACTGTCCTGAATTTGTACAGTTGGTTTATCGGACTCAATAGCTGATTTATTAAATTTTTGTCTGATTTGATTCTGACCACTCCTTTTGTTTTGTTTTCAATCTTTATTCTGTCACATGTTATATTTACTATCACTTCTGCATTTATATCATCTTATCATCTGTATACTTCATACTATTGTTGTTACATCCTCATGAAAGGCATTAACTGAAAAGGTAAATGACCTGGCCTGGAGCAAATATGGCACACTTTTGGAACCCCTTCCAAGGTAACAGAAATGAGCATTCTTTGTATTTAGTTATTGTTATTCTTCCAGTTATGAAGCCATTTAGATAGATGATAGATTATTGATAGATGGGTAGATAGATGATAGATAGATAGTAGATATAGCCATCTTGCTAAGATACATATTGCTTCCTCATTCCCTGCTTGAAATCCATCATTCAGTTATTAAATGAACAATTGTTTTTACCCTTTGTTCTGGGTCACGTACCTTGCTAAGCTTTTGGCCATATCTCCTTAGTCTTCACAAGTACCTATAAGGTAGTTATGCTCAACTTACAGACATAGGGAGATAAAGAAATCCAGCCAAGCTCAGTAGTTTGGAGTCAGAATTTAAACTCTGACATCTGCCTCCAGAGCCTGCTTTTGCAAATGCTTCCCTACCTTTCATACCTCAGGGGGTCTTCTTCCCTGTTCTCCTCCCTCTCGGGCCAGAGATAGGTTCAGGTAGGGAGAAATGGATAACCTCAACATTACCTATTCCAATTATACTCGGGACCACTGTTATGTTATTATCACTCATTGTTTTCCCAAGATCCAGTGTCAGATAACCCAAACCATGAGTTTCTCCATATCCGATAGATCTCTTCGCTGGCCTTCTCTCTTGGCATACTCTGGCTCTGTTGGCCACTCCTGCTCTCTTGAAATACCTTCTTTTCTCAGCTTCAGGGATACCTCACTCTCATTTCCTTCCCTACCTCTGGCCATTTTCTTCTCCGTCTTCTTCTCTACTTAGGATTAAATGTACTCCTCCCTATTCCTTAAAGTAGGAATCCCTTCCTATTCCTTAAAGTAGGAATCTATCCCCCATAGTCTCATCCATACCTGTAGATGCATCACCCCATACTTGCAGATAAATCCAAATGTACATATACCATTTCAGACTTTCCTCTGAGCTCCAGACCCACCTATCCTGCCCTCCCTTGGCTCACCACACTCAACAGCCCAAAAGCAGACATGTGCTTCCCTGGCAAGGCTGGTTTTCTTCCAGGGGGTCTGTTAACTTGCTGAGCAGTACCCATATGCACACCAGAATCAGAGAATCACCTCTCTGCCCATCACCATCCTGTCATTATCTTTACATTCACTCATTCCCTCCATCTCTTCCACCACTTCATCACTTCTAGCCTCTTCTATCCCAATCCAGCCCTTATGTGCTATCTCTTCTGAAACAGCCTGCTGGCTAGTCTGCCTACATTCATTCTGATCTCTTGACAGCACACAACCAGTACTGCAACCGGAGTGATCTTGCCAAAACCTAAATCGATTTACATCTTCCTCTACTTTCAACTCCTTGATGGGCCATCATTGTTCCCTGACTCCTAGTCTTGTCTGACCTTGTCTCAGCCCCACTTAGATGCTATGCTCCTTCCTGCCACAGGACATTTGTACATGTTGTTCCTTCTCTCTGAAGTACCCTTTCCCAGGACCATCCTACCTGAAATAATCATATTCCTGCCTCACTTCAGAGCAAACACCAGTTCCCAGGAAAGACCAGGTCAATTTCTCCATCATATGCTCACACATAACTTCTTCCCTTCTTTTATAATCGTTACCATGGTTGTCATTTTACATTTATTCTGGTGATTTGTTGATTGTCTGTCTTCCTCACTAGCCTGTGAGGTCCTTAGGGGCAAAGCCCATGTCTCCTTTTATCCCCCGTACTGCCCGTGCCTAACAGAGTGCCTAGCACACTTCTGTGAAATAAATGAATGTAAATCTAATAATTTCATTCCCAGGAAACTGTCCTGATTTAATGAAAACTAACATATCTACTTCGTTATTAAATTATATCATCATGAGAATTCATTGTGGGTAGGCCAGAGCCAAAATTTCACCTAACCACTAGAAACATATTCATTCGTGTGCATGAAATCTACCATATTACTTCACAGCACATGATGAAATATAAACTCTGGAGCTGGAATGTTTTCCAATAGTGAGCTATTAATAATTTAACAAAATTAATTCAAAACACTTCACTCAACAGTGAAACAGAGATGAGGAGGAAATGATGCATGTACCAGTCTTCTAGCATTGAATTTAGTATGGCAAACAAGTAGAAGGGAAAAGCTGCTGACACTTGTTTAGAGTGAAAGTCCCCATTTACAATTTAATACAAATTTTATGTTTTTCTAGAGATATTAAAGAACAAACATCAGAGACATAAATAAAAATCTTTGCTTTAAATAGGTGAATGATTTAACATGATAATAGTCATTTGTCAGGCTCAGAAAAGGAAAAAAAAATTGAAAAGATTTTTTTTTTCTTCAGCATGAAGCAGTAATCAAGTCAAGAAAAGCTTTCAGTAATTATTATTATTAGGAATAATCATCAGGACTAAAAAGTGAGGCAGACAATCCACAGAGCATAGAATTAGCTCCCATCCAGAGGGTCCCACAATATCCACTAGAACAGCATGAGGAAGCAGGAGACATTTATTAGAAAAACAGGTGAGCCCCTAGTGGAGCAAAGTTTCCCAGTTGAAATCTTGCTTTGAATAGGGAAGCCAGCTGAATTCCCTAACCTACACACCAAGAGTGAAGAGGAGAAAGATGGTGAGCAAGCTGCTGTAATCATTACCCAAAGAAGGAAGAGAGGAAGGGGAAAAACAGGTGTCCAGCCATCAAAATGTATCTCTTGCCAAAGAGAAGCCTTGGTATGTAGATCAATGGTCCCCAAACATTAGAGCATCACAATCACAGGAGGCCTTGTTAAAATGCAAGAACTGGGACCCATACCCTGAAGTTCTGATTATCAGAACAGTAATCAGCAGAATAGCTTTGGAGTATAACAGACTATACTCCAAGTGATGTTGGTTATGAGCCTCCTCTATACT
Organism: Taxidea taxus jeffersonii; assembly: GCA_003697995.1. Classification (NCBI taxonomy): domain Eukaryota; kingdom Metazoa; phylum Chordata; class Mammalia; order Carnivora; family Mustelidae; genus Taxidea; species Taxidea taxus. The sequence continues at coordinate 29,411 of ML108181.1, read as the reverse complement.
TCCATTCCTCATCTGTTTAATAGACCTAATAATTCCTACCTCCAAGGGTTGTACAAATTAAATGAGATAATGTATGTAAAGCACTATGTACGTGGGATATCATACCAGCTCAGAGTCTGCTGGTTCTTTTACTATTATTATTCTTCTTGCTTTGTTATCATCAGTGTTAATATTGTCATCCTTGGGGCGCCTGGGTGGCTCAGTGGGTTAAGCATCTGCCTTCAGCTCAGGTCGTGATCCCAGCGTCCTGAGCGGGATCAGCGGGGAGCCTGATTCTCTCTCTGCCACTCTCTCCGCTTTTGATCTCTCTCTCACATTCTCCCTCTCAAATAAATGAAGTATTTAAAAAAAATATTGTCATCCTCAAGGGAAGAGTAATTATGTCAAAGGGAAAAATTTAATGGCCCAGATAATCTTCGGTGATCAGTTCACGGGTATTCCTCCTGTTAATCAAGAGCCCGGCAGTCTGGGTCATGTGGTTCTAATGACACAGGTGCTCCTGATAGAAATAACACAAAAGTAAAAGTAAAGTAGAATAAATAAAGCAGCATTTGGTGCCCTACTTTTCTCCAGTATGGTTTACACGTTCTCCTAATTAAATTTCTGAGTAAACTTCATTCCACAGTCATGCTGGGTTTACTCAGATGCACTATAGAATGATTCACAGCCTCGACAGAAACTTCTCTGCACCGAGTGCCAAATTCTTTGCCGTAGGTGTAATATGAAAATTCATTTATTATTTTACCCTAGCTTAATTAATTCCACTGCCAGCTACCTGTTGATGACGGAAGTCTGTTGACAACGCTGAATAAAGTTTGAAGCCAAAGAGTTTTAATAACATGTTTACTGCTGGGTGGTCTGCCACTTTTGATTAAACTTCATGAGGATTTATAACCATCTCTCCCTCAACATGTCTGTAACCTTTAAGAGATGCCTGATACAAAGCAAAGGTCATGGGTTCCAAAAGACCTTGTTCTAATAAATATATTAGAGACAGCTGATCCTGAACATGCAGCTGCTTCTCATCCTTTCTCCATCCTCCCCTCACTTCCTTTTTTACAGCAATCCCCAACAAGGAGAAAAATTAACACGAACAGAATTAATGGTTTGATTTTGCAAGAGAAAAGAGAGGGTTTACGATGTCTCACTGGGGAAAGGGGCTTCTATCTTTGCTGATGACCCAAACATGTCTGCCAAGGAGAAATATGGTGTCCAGTCTCCCATTGAACTGCCACAGGAATAGATTGGCTGTGGCTACTGGCTTGACAGGTGCAATAAATATTAATTAGTGTGCTTGGCTACAGAGGGAGTAATGATATACACTGCTCCTCTGAAGCGTTAAATTGTAGTGTTAGTCTTGATAATGCCTCATCTTCTCCATCACGGCAGGAAAACATTTTAAGTTAGATGCGTCCCTATACAGGCAAAGGAATAAAGGTTTATCTGTTGTCTGGAATTTTCCAGGTGCAAAAAGTGGGGCCTAAGACTGATCGTGAATCAGATACCAGGTATCCTGTGCGTGTGCGTGTGTGTGTTTTAATCAGTATTTCATGTGGCGCAAGCCAATTTCTATAATGTTTGTTGTTGTTAAAGGATAAAGCTGAAACATTTTGCTATTGTCAAAATATTTGATTACATTGGGAATGGATTTGAAAACTCCTTGTCTGAAACAACTGCCACAGATATGCATTAAATACTAGAGGAACCGTGTTTATTATGGAAGAGTTGATAAGTTTATGGGATGTTCCCCAGTGTTTGTGAATAAATTCCCACAACCTCCTGGGAACAGGGGATGGCTGTATTTGGGAATTAAAGATAAAATGCTCTTAATATTCAGCTCTGATCAGAAACAAATAAGACAAAACAAAACAAAAAACAGGCAAGGAAGCTGCAAGATAAGCAAATTAACATTAGCGCTGATTCTAGGCTTGCAACAAAACATGTTTTTGAAATGGGTATGTTTAGTTGTTTACACCTGAAGTTACAGCAGCCAACAGCATTTCACCAAGAAAGGAGGTTCTAATTAAATACTGATATTTTCCAAATCCTTAATTATAACGGCTTACAGTTCTGCCTAAGGGCTTCTCTAGGAGCTAATTGGCTGGAATATTACCATTTACACTTTTTCATTTGTTGAAGATCGCGTTCCCTTTGCGAATTGCATTTTTTAAGTTTGTCCTAACTTCATTTGCCATCCCCTTTCTGGGAATGCTTCCTACCCCCCATAAGGAAAGACTAGCAAGAAACTTGGCAAACAAAGTTTCATTTGAGGTGGAATTCTTCCCCCTCCTGCATGGCTTAAATGTGTGGATATCTGTTTCTGTGTTGCAGCTGCAAAGAAATGTTTTTTGGCAACAGGAATACGCGTGTGTTTCTTATTCTCTCCTGGAGTCCTCGGTCCTAGCAGTACATCCTCAAGCAAGCATTTCTGGAGCTACAGGGAGCACAGGGAAGCAGCACTCCATGGGCACTGAAATATTAATTAATGATGAATTGCCCTGAATCAGCGGGCACCTGGGAACTGGGACTGGACCATTTCTGCAAAACGGGCCTGCCAGGCAATCTCCCAGGACACAACTCCAATCAGTGGGACACACCTTCCCTGATTGTCTCCACTCTTGCAACATTTACACCTGCTTACCTAGAGATGAACAGTCCATCTCCCCACCCCCACCCCACCCCACCCCCGGGGCCCTTGGAAAAGCTTTGATTACCACCTGAAAGTGAGCTACACAACTCTAGTCCTCTATATTTCCTGTCTACCAGGCCCTTAAACGCAAGGGACCACTGCATGTTGGCAGCTGATGGAGAGTAAGAGCTAATATGTGACCTCTTGTCCCCAGCATGGAGTCAGACCTCTAGAACTTTATCCTTGGCAAGGTGGACCAAGAGGTGAACAGGGAAGCCAATAGGATAAGAGCAAGGCATATTCTCCAGCCTCAAGTAAAAATGTGCACCCCTACAATCCCCAGGACTGCAAGATTCTGTCTAGCTATTAGGAAACAATTCGTGAAAATGGCCAGGTTTCTGTCATCAAAATACAGATAATTAATGAGCTCCTTGAAGATTAGAATGTGGATGTCATGGTCCCGTTACTGAACACTGCCTTACTGGTATAATGTGTCCTTCCTACTTTGAAAAATTTTGAAGTCCAACACCCTCAACAAAAATCAAGATATTTCCAAAGGCAAAGAAGGAAATAATGTTCAACCCCTACTAGGCCCATGAAAATGAAAAGTCCACAAACTTAATATTGAGAAAAGTATATCAAAACTTGAACGAGCTTTGATTCTTGGAGCTCTGGAGACTCCTTAAGACTTTTTCATACATAAGATGCCAAATCTGCTCTAGTTCTGGGCTACGACCTAATGATTGGAATCACTAGGTTTCCCCTATGCATGGTTAAGAGACTCAAACAGAAAAACATCTGGTTAGATGCAATTATGCTTTTACCTAGAAGAACAGAAAAGTCCCTATTGAAACCTCTAAAAATATATATCTTAAATGCATGCTAAATAAGGGGGATTTAAAATAAAAATGGTAATGGGATTTGGAACTACACAGATCTGGGTTTAAGTAGGGATTCACCAGGAATTATGCCATCTCAAACCACTTGGGCCTCAATTTCCTCATCTGTAAATTGAGTATAGTGGTACTTTTCTCAAAAGGCTATTGGGAAGATTCAATGAGATTATGTTTTGTAATGTTCGGCAAAGTGCTCAGAGCTAATAAATAGATGCTACACATAGTAGTTATATGATAGTAACTATTATAATTATTGCCATTAGATTTCACAATCTTCACCATGATCCATAAGGTCCTGTATCGTCAGACAGTTGTAGGATGTGATAGGTAGAATTACAGCTGGCAAGAAGACTCCACACCCCAATCCCTAAAACTATGAATCTGATGTGATATCACACCCATGAATATGTTAAAGTGAATATGTTTAAGGGGCTAAACAATGGACTCTAAAATATGAAGAGTAGCATGGATTATCCAGGTGGGTCCAATAAAATCACATGAGCCCTTAAAGCAGAGGTAAGCAAGGCAGGCAGAGTCAAAACCTGAGAAGGACTTAATCTGCTCATGCCAGCTTAAAAATGCAAAGAGCCAGGACGCCTGGGTAGCTCAGTTGGTTAAGCAGCTGCCTTCGGCTCAGGTCATGATCCCAGCGTCCTGGGATCGAGTTCCACGTCGGGCTCCTTGCTTGGCAGGGAGCCTGCTTCCCCTCTGCCTCTATCTGCCTGTGCCCACACTCTCTCTCTAACAAATAAATTTTTTAAAAAAATCTTAAAAAAAAAAATGCAAAGAGCCACATGGATAATGTGAAAAAGAAGTGCCAACCATCAGTGAGGGCCTGAGCCTCAGACCCTTGACTGCCATCTTGATTTCTGCCTTGACAAACTCTTAGCAGAGAATTTAGGTTCTGACCCACAGGATCTGTGAGATAATGAACAGATATTGTTTCAGGCTGATAAATTTGTGGTGATGGGTTATGGCAATAATAGAAAACTACTATAACCATCTACTCCTTACCTGGAAAGACATTTTGAACATGCCACGTTCTTTCTATCTCAGGGCTATTGCATAGGCTGCTCTCTTTTTCTCCAGCCCTTCGCCCCACTAACACCTCTTCATCCTTTTGGTGTCAGCTCAAATTTCACCTCTTCACGGAAGCAATCCTTGGATTTCTTATCTAAAGTGCGTACTCCCCCTCAACCACCACCACCATTTACCCTTTCTTTCAAGACCCTGTTGATCTCTTCCCAAGTCTTTGTCAGAATTTGTAATTATCTTGTCTTTTTTCTTGTTTATTTTTCCCCACTTAACTGTAAATGCAGCACCTGCCATGACTCAACAAATAGTTGATCCATGAACATGGATTAATGCTTTCCTCACTAAATCCTTATGAATTACGTCAAGTGAGGAAGAATACCCCATTTCAGATGAGAAACCTAAAGTAAAGAGGTTAACATTCCCCAGATCACACAGCCCCTAAGTAATTGAGCTCATGGCTGATCCCAGACTTCATGTTCTCAATCTCTGAGTGTTCATGCCCCTCTGATGTAAGTTTGACAAGTAGGAAAATATCAACATCACAGTGAGCCCACAGATATTATTCCCCCAATTTCAGATATGTAGAGCACTCTAACAGACACATTCAAAACTCTGCCTTGTGACATAGCATTTGAGGCCTGGTCTCTGTATTAGTATCCTAGGGCTGTCAAAACAAAGTGGGTAACTTAACATAACAGAAATTTATTTTATCACCGTTCTGGAGGCTAGATGTCTGAAATCAAGGTGTCCTGGGGGCCACGTTCCCTCTGAAACCTGTAGGGGAGAATTCTTCCTTGACTCTCTTTTAATTCTGGTGGTTTACTGCAATTCTTGCTCTTCTTGGCTTACAGAGCCGTCACTCCCATCTCAGCCTCCATTGTCATGTGATAATGCCTTTGTGTGTCCATATCCAAATCTCCTCTTTCTATAAGGACACCAGTCATTTGGATCAAAAGTCCACCCTACTCCAGCATGACCTCATGTTTACTTAACTAATTATACCTGCAATGCCCCTACTTCCCAATAGGGTCTCATTCTCAGGCAACGGGGGTTAGGATTTCAACGTGAATTGGGAGAGGAGACCCAATTCAACCCCTAACAATCTCAGAACTACAATATGTGATTTTGATGTTTCTCAGAAGGAGGTATGTTCCCCAGGTATGTGTTAGTCCTGCTCCTCTTTCTGCTCATGCATGGCTACCCCTCACCCAGGGAGACCACGGCAGCCGAGGTCAGAGGCTGCCACGGCTGCCGTGGTGGCTGCAACAGGAGGAAGCAATTAGGGAAAAGGTTTGTTTGTAAAAGCCAACCTCTGTCTCCTCATTACTTTCTCTCTCTGGCTCCCTGCTTCATCTTTGCTCTCTGCCCAGGCTCCTGGGTAGTCATTTATGGGAAAGCCTGTGATGGGCATGGAAAGCGGTAAAAGTGTGAGCACCGTCTTGGACATTTGATTTGGCAAACGACATTTTTACAAAAGCATTTGCAGAAATCTGGGTTGACTCCTTCCTTTCCTGGCAGTTCTAACTGGAGACAAAAATAGAAACATGCACAGCAACCACCAAAATTAATGGAGCCAGATGATTAAACCCTAAAATACCCGCTCCTGACTCTGCAGCCAGTCACAACTCATGTATGTTTTATTGTACTAGCGAGAGACCACAGCACAGCTTGCAGTGTGACTTTGAGGTCACTGAACATGGGGAATTCTCCAACTGTTTCTCAGCTACCACAGAGTATGTGTGTGGAGCCTGCATATTTGCAGGAGGAAAAAAAGCTATGTTTTAAAATTAGCCAGCCAAATTTTTCCAATAATAGAAAAATGTGAGATGAAGCTCATGAAATATGCCTCAGGGCATCTACTACATATTGGGACTGGAACAAAGGACCTCTGGCTTTTAGTAAAATATGTGTTATGTTCCCTGAGCTGTTTGTTCCCACTCATCTCAGGCTTCCCGCTAGCCCATGGCTACTAGAAGGAAAGCAGTAAGAATAAAACATTCTAATATTCAAACTATGTTGCTTTTTATGGAGTCCTGGCATTCTGGTTCAAGTGTTCCAAAATAATAATTAGATATTTTAAGCTGGTAGAGCTAGGGAACTAGCAAAGAAAGCAGACTCTGCAGTCCAGGGACATGTATTAACACCGTAGTGCCTGGATCTTTGGGGAGGTCTGAGGAGTCCAGAGAAAGGCACAGGGTGGCCACAGGAACAAAGGAGCATTCTCGGGATGCAGAGCCATGGTCGTCTCTCAACTGATCAGTTGTATCAGTGTGAATAGGTAAAGAACAACACTCTACAAATGTATACTGCCAAGTTCACCTTGAATGTAATAGCCTTTAGACACAATGTAGTATGAACGATATGAGTAGGGATTTTCTTTGGGGTAAGATGTGAATTCTCCTAGTTGTCCCTTGCTATAGTTCCCCAAGGTCCTGTTAAGCCACTGATCTGTGGCATTCTTTTACCTGGACCATAACCAACCTCAACTGAGGCAGAGGATATGTCACTAAATAATTAGCCCCCACTTGCAAAAGGAGGGGATTTCCCAGCCATTTCCAATGCAAGGTGCAGCACTTTTACCAGAAGCACTACTTTAACAGGAAACAAATATATTCGAAGATATACATTACTTTAACAGGAAACAAATATATTCAAAGATATACATATGAGCAGTTTGTGCTTGATAGATGATGCTTCCTCAGAACTTAGCTTCAGGTGTCCCCCAGTAATTTCCCATTACACTCTGTGAAGTAGCTGTCACAGGTCAGAAAGGAATAATGGTTAATTCCTATAGTGAGGAAAGAACAATTAGAAAATCCATAAACTGTCTCTGGTTAGCTTAGAGAAAGCAAAATGATAGCCATGAGAATAATCCATATTCGTGAATTAATTTTCAATAATTAAAACTCAAATACCACATTTAAATAGAATTTGAATTTTTGGATTGGCTTTAAAAATTGGATGATCTGGCCACCCTGGGCCTGCCTTTCCCCATTATAATAGTCACAATAGTCCTAACTCACCACAATCACCACCTACTTGATTCATTTCCGTTACCTGTCAGATCAAGGATATTTCAACTTCTGACCCTTGATTCTGTCCATTGCAAAGGCCAATTTCTTTCTGTAATGAAAAGCCTCCATACTGATTAAAAGTTTTCAGAACATTAACCTGAATTTTCTTAGCCTTGGTCACTGCATGTGAAATTCAATATTCAAGCTATCCTAAAACATCTTCAATTGCTATTCAAGTCAGATGCATTTACTTAAACAAGCAATTAGCCTTGGCATAAAAGGCTGAAAAGAAATGAAGTTCATGAATCTGCTACTTGTTCTTCCCTAGATGATGCCATTACTCCTTGTCCAAGTGTTGATATGTAGCAAATATTGTGCCAATTCTGGTGCCAAGGAGATTGGAGATTGGAGAGGAATGTCTAATGTTTCAGAGAGCTCAACAGTGCAGAAGGTAGGGTTGGCTAAGAAATGGCAAATTTTCTAAATGTCTACTGCACATACAATGCTCTACCAGGCAGGCTGTGAGCTTGGGGGAGGAATAGAGAATGGACCTCTAAGAGGCTTGGGCTAGTGGGGAGGGGTAGAGAATGAACCTCTGAGAGAATGGACTCCAAAATCATATAGTGTATACAGGTGACCCATGAAAAATGTGGGGGTGAGGAGTGTTGACCCCCCCCTGCACAGCTGAAAATCCACATAAAACTTTTTTTTTTTTTTTAAGATCCCACCCATTCATTCGACAGATATCACAAGTATGCAGAGAGGCAGGCAGAGAGAGAGGAAGGGAAGCAGGCTGTCCACTGAGCAGAGAGTCCGATGCGGGGCTCGATCCCAGGACCCTGGGATCACGACCCGAGCCGAAGGCAGAGGCCCTAACCCACTGAGCCACCCAGGCGCCCCTCCACATAAAACTTTTGCCCTGCTCCCCATAAGCTGAATTACTAATAGCCTACCGTTGATTAGAAGCCTTACAGGTACATAAACAGTTGGTTAACACATACTTTATATGCTTTACATGTTATATACTGTATTCTTAAAGTAAGGTAAGCTAGAGAAAAAATGTTAAAAATGTTAAAAAAAATTTAAAAATTTTTATGTATTAATTTGAGAGACAGAGAGAGAATGAGGGGGAAGGGGCAGAGGGAGAGAGAAAAGTAGACTCCCTGCTGAGCAGGGAGCCTGAGGCAGGGCTTGATTCCAGGACCCCAGGATCATGACCTGAGCTGAAGGCAGATGCTTAACTGATTTAGCCACCCAGGTGCCCCACCAAGAAAATCTTAAGGAAGAGAAAATACAATTACAGTACTATATTGTATTTGCCCCAAAAAATCTATGTATAAGTGGTCCCACATAGTTCAAACTCATGTTGTTCAAGGGCCAACTGTATATTCCATATATAAATATGTATAGACATATATGTAGTATATATGTCTATTGGTTGGGAAACCAACAACTAGTATTTCATGTATAAGTATAATTTAGATATTTTACAGCTTAAATTTTAAGAAAGACAAATTCACTGTTTTATCTAAAGTCTCTTTATAAAAGATTCATAGATTGTAAAATATATGCACAGACATGCTGAAAAAAATTCAGAAGTATTTAGTCATTTTCACCTCTCTGCATGGAAAAAACAACCAGTGTTACTTATAGGGTATTCTCTATGAAATTTGATCTGAGTTTGCCAAAAAGGAAAAGATGCTTAAATTAAAAGTCCATACACATTTTACCATTGTCTGTGGTGAAGGAGAAAGGAAGACTGTATAGACATTGTTCACAGGCTCCCATCTCCCTTCTTTTTTCCAAAGCCCTAAAGAATCCAAGACCCAGCCCATGTCCTCCCCTTGGAAGTCACAAACCATGAACTGGAGCTGAAGTGACCGACTGCTTCTTCTCTTGGTTAGAAGCTTTATCCAAATGCAAGATCTAAAAGAAAGAAACTTTTAAAAACAAAGACTAATATCCAAGCATTTATAGAGTAAGCCTTTTCTTTCACAACTTAAGCAAGGACTTGACTGAAACAGATATTCTTGCTAAATCTGAAAGAATGCCCAGGAAGAAAAAAAAAAAGACATCTGAATTTGACTCAGTTGTTTTGTAAAAGATTGGGGGGGATAAGTTGCTGTACAATTACATTCCTTAATTTATTAAATAAATACTAATTTATTGAGTACCTGCTCTGTGCTAGGTTATGTGCAAGATACTGGGGTTATAAAAATGTGGCCCCTGACACAAAGGATCCAGTCCAATAGAAGTCAGACCTAATAAATATTAAAATAACAGTATGTACAGTATGGAAGTATTTCAGGAAAAAAAAAGAAAAGGTAGTATGGATCTATTAATTAGCCAGTGCTGCATAACAAAGCACTCCCAAGACTCAGACTCAAAACACCAACTGTTGAGGGGTGCCTGGGTGGCTCAGTGGGTTAAAGCCTCTGCCTTCAGCTCAGGTCATGATTCCAGGGTCCTGGGATCAAGCCCCACATCGGGCTCTCTGCTCAGCAGGGAGCCTGCTTCCCCTCTCTCACTTTGCCTGCCTCTCTGCCTACTTGTGATCTCTCCCTGTCAAATAAGTAAAATCTTAAAAAAAAAAACACCAACTATTGATAATTACTCACACATCTAAGGGTCAGCTGGATAATTCTGCTGATTTCAATCCTGCTTCGTTATGCATCTGTGGTCAGATATTGGCTGTTTGGCCCAGGACAGACTTGACTGCAGCCTAGGTTGACTTGGTTCCCTTCATGTGTCTCACCTTATAGGATTCTCTGGACAGGTCCTCAGAAAAAAATGCAGAGGATCAAGGGGGAAAGAAAGAAAGACCCATGCTTTTTTTTTTTTTTTTTTTTTTTTAAGCCTCTGCTTGAGACAAGTTTGTTAGTATCCCATTAACCAAAGCAAGTCACATGAACATCAAGTCCAGTGTCAATTTGGAAAGAAACCATCAAGGACATAGATACATGCCATTGGGTCATTGATGCAATCCACCTTCCACAGTGGGAAAAGAAGAAAGGATACATGGGGCTGTTTTTCCAAGAATGAACAGAATTTTTCAAAGTACAGACAGGGAAAGGGATTCCAGGCATAAGAGGAACAGAAGCACTGTGTCTCTCCACTGTAAAAGAGAGACAGGAAGAAACAAAGGAACCAGAAGCTAGGAGACCAGTTAGGAGCTACTGCAGTTGTACAAGTAATAAATAATAGTAATAGTAATAAGGACTTATCATAAGGTGGAAGCGGCAGGGAAGGCAAGAAGGGAAGGGATTCAGAGGCATCCTGAGAACAGAATCGGCAAGAATGAAAGGATGTAAGAGTGGAAAGAGAGGAGAATCAAATGGGAACTGGAGTTTGTCGAGAATCTGAGTTCAGGTCATGAAACAGGAGCAAGTTTGGGGGCAAAGAGACAGGACAAGTTCTCTTTTTGTCATGTTGATGTAGAGGTATCTGCTACAGTAATGAGATTGAGTAATCTGCCATATAAAGAAGAAAATTTTCCAAGATAAATGAAAACAGCTCAGGGCAGTTGTGGGCAATTGGAAAGAGCCATGAATATGGAGCTAGAACTGCTGGAGTCCCAGCTCTTGCCCTTATTAACTGTGTCAAAATACGAGGATAAAGTGGGAGAAGAAAATGGCAAGACAGGGGGTTACCAATTTTTCATTCACTGGTACATTCTGAATCCTTGTCTTTGCTCTTGCTCTAGTGCATTCACTTCCCTCAGCCTGCATCTCCTGTTCATTTTTAAAAACCAGCCATGCCTACAGAATTCTAGGGGAAATAAAAAAGATCTGTGCATCCAGAGGGACATGCGTTTCACCTACAGGTTTCAGAAACCATTTGGGATTTTTTTTAATATCAGTGAGCTCTGAACAGATAAGCTACTGCTGTAATTTTTTTCTTTAAGCCTTTAAGTTACTGTAATTTTAAAAATAACCTCAGCTGTTTTGCATTTATATTAAGACTTATTTTTGCATTATTATTTCATCAGGAAAAACTTGACTCAAATAACTTTTAGATATGATTTCAAAAAAGGTTACTGAGTTTGTAAATGTGATTAGATTGGATTTGGATGCTAAAAAGTTTTCCAGAGAAACATACGTACAATTTTATGTTGAAAGTGTACAGAAAAGCAGAGGGCCATTATACCAAAACTGACACCACAGACCACCCTCATCAGCATATCTATTACAAAAAATTGAGGTTAACTCTGGAGTGAAGAGAGCACAGAATTACTGAGGAGCCTTTGGAATAACTACATTTAGTCAGGCCAAGCACATTCCTGGACAGGACTGAGTTTGAACTGGGTTTGAGGGAACAGAGCATGAGAAAGAGGAAACAATGCAGAAGAACTGTCAAGGCAGGTGGGCTAACCTGTGGTATGATCAGCAAGCTTCTGGAACTGGAATAAAGTGCTGAGTGGAGGGCAGAATCCCAACGCCATTGAAAACCCCTGAACCTGCACATGAAGACCAAACTCATTAGACCTTGGCCTTTATAACCTTTCTAGACCTGCTCCTTCCTTCTCCAAGCTTCTCCATCCCTACTCCAGTGAGATGGCTCCACCTCACTATCCTTCCAGTCTAGTATACTTCAGAACTAGGGCTGGCAACTACCTATGGTTAGGAGTATGGCTTTCGCTGGTGGCCATGTGGTAGTGTCACCTGTGAAACTTTGTCAGCCTGCTCTTTGTTTTGAATATATCTGTCCTCTCTCTCCAAAAGACAGAGGACAGATATATTAAATTCCTTGGCATCAGAGTATAAGTTTAATGCAAGTTTGTGAGAAAATGGTGAAGAAAATCAACATTTGTTTTGAGGGTGATTTTAATGAATCTGATAATGATTGACACCTTGCTACAAAAACATGATACATAGGTCACAAAGAGAGACACACATTTCTCCTCCTTGTGGCAGATTAATGACTTTTTGAAAGCTGCCACTTTTCAGAGGCTGTGAGAAGGATCACAGGGAGAGACGATGTAAGACAATAGGTCAGTGATTCTCTCCCAGTCTTTCAGCGTCTCTCAGAAAGGCTTGCTTGGTCTGTAACTCACTGACATTCCCTGTGAGGCCATGCTCTAAAAGAGGGACATCAGGTTTCTGTTGTTCTCCTTTTAAAAGGGGCTAGCATGAGAGTAGCCTTGTGAGCAGGGCAAAACTGCCAAATTTGGTCACCAAATAATGTGTGTAGGCGCCAGCTGTTAATAGTCATTAGGAACACAAGCTGTAAAGGTGAGCACAGGCACAGCCCTTCTCACTGGAGTGAGGGTGGGGCCAAGGGTCCCCAGAACCACCCTCAGGTTCAACAATTCCGTGGAAGGACTCATAGAACTCAGAAAAACTCTTATACCCACTGTATGGCTAACTACAGTGAAAAGATACAGATTAAAATCAGCAGAGAACCCAGGCACAAACTCCCAGGTGTCCTCTCCCAATGGAGTTACACAGACAGCACTTCGTTCTCCCAGAAACAATACGTGACAACACATAATGTAGAGCATTGCTGAGCAGGGAAGTTCACTGAGCTTTGAGTTCAGGCTTTTACTGGGAGTCACATAGGCATGGAGGACCCTCGTGGCTCCCCTTCATTACTCAGCCTCCAGGACCACCAGAAGTCAAACTGATATCACACGGTCCACGGCCCTCACCATAAATCACATTGGTGTAGTTCAAAGCCACAGGTAAACAAAGACACTCTTGTCAAGTAGAATATTACAAAGTCTCAGAGGTTATCTCTCAGGAGCTAGTCAAGGGTCAGACCTTTCTTTGGAATGTGCAGGCTTTGAACATCCCAGACCTGCCGAGTCAAACATCTGCAGCACCCAAGGGGAACAGCTCAGGATATACTTTCAAGATCATTCACTAGAAAAAATCCTGCATGTCTTTCCAGGAAGGGAAGGGAGCTCTGCTCTGGAGATCCCCTGCATTCTTTATTTTCGCAGTGAAGGCCAAAACTGAAGTCTATACACACATATCTTTGAGTTCACAGTTTTACGTCTGTAAAGCATAATACTTTGCAATCCCACATGTAATAGAAGAGCCATCATGTATGTGCCAAGAAATAAGAATGAAAACCCAAGTCTTTCAATGTTGTCTATGTTAACTGACCTTCTGCTCAACATTTTGAAAAGTCAAGAGATGATCTTTAGCCTTGAAATAGTCTTTTGCTTTCCGTATTTTCTTTCCTTTTTCCATACATGTGACCATCAGATTTTTTTTTTTTAATACACACGTCATAGAAATATCCAGAGCTGAACTTTTGGAAGGCTCCAAAGGCAAGTCAAAACATCTTAACACAATTTGTCTTGAGAGAGGCTAATATAATATACATAAGACAATTCATTCCCTCAGATTAAACCCTGGTCTGTGAAATCCGTGGAGTTTTATTACTATAGAACTCTGAAGGTCTTTATTCATTTTTTTGCTGCTTACTTTAAAGTGCTTACAAATTAGATCTGTGCTCTTTGGTCCACGTTGATTTCTTTGCTTTTGTGTTTAATACTTCTACGAAAGGGCAATGGCAGCTTCTAGATATGCCAAGAATCCTATCTTTTTATGGCCTGAGAGGAGCACAGTCTGCAACATTTAGAGAACTGAACAAAGACTGGAAGTTTACTTTGAACCTGGGTCTCTCCTACACTGTACCTAAGCCCGTGCCAAATGGGTACAGGTGTACACCATGTGAACAGATGAACAAATGTGATAATAAGAGCTCTTAGGATGCACCTGAGCCCATGATGCATTTCTCCCAAAGTGGACTTGTGCATCTGTTATGAACTTGAAGTTCATAACTTGTTTACTTGCCAAAAAGAGCTACTTAAATTGCTAAGCTTGTACCCTATTAGATCTTATGGTTTTAGAAAGAAAAAAAGAAAGAAAGAAAAAGGATAAGATGAGATGACATGACAGGAGTGTCACCCTGTGCTCAATGCCTTCCAGGGAATACAGAGTTCAGGAGAAGAGGAATGAGATTTGAGGTGTCCTAACTTTCAAAATATTGCAATGATCAACCATCCTTTTGTTCTGAGAATGCATTGTTACTTAAGGAGAATGTCAAATTGTAAAGGTTTTTTAATGTGGCTTTTGTAATAAGGTTTGTTGAAAGCAAAAAATACATATATGTGTGTATTTGGAAAATAAATATGGGAAAGATGTTCCCCATGCCAGATCCTGGATCTTATTAAAGATAGTCTCTTTATAGGGTCCTTGTCCTCCTTCTCAGGAACACCCATGCCCTAGATCCTTGCTCCTCCATCCACTTTGCAGTTTCACAAATGTGTTTTTTTCTAAATGTTCCTCCAATTTTACATTCACTGAAAAAAATGATTTTTAGTGCCCATTCAATCAGTCCCTGCCCCCATGGAGTTTAAATTCAAGTAGGACAAAAGAGATCACTAACATAATATATATGCAAATGAAATATGTTCAAAGGTGCTGAGTCCTACAGAGAAAAATAAAACAGAGTGAAGGGGATGAGAAAGTGCCATAGGGTTGAACCAAAGCTTTCCTGTACTCTTCCTTTGTGCTTCTCAGCTGTACTAGCTCAGCTTGATTTGTCTCTGGGAGAAAGTAAATTCTTTTTCTTTCTTTCTTGCCTTCTCACTGGCATGTACAATGTGCCAATAATAACTGATATTGGTTGTACCATTTCTTTTAATCCTCAAAACAACCTATCTGAAGAAAATGAGCCTCAGAGAAGTCAGTAACTCAGTTAAGGTCAAGCAGTTACTTAGTAACAGAATAGGAATTTCAAACCCATAATCTCTGAAACCAAGTCACCTAGACTTTTGTACCCACTGTCACTCCTATGGTTTGACAGCAGAAAGAAAAACTAAAGGTATGAATAGCAGGCCAGGTAAACTGTTTAGGGTCTACTGTGGGCACTCAAGCAACCCTTCCACAAATGCTTACTGAGTGTCTAGTATGTGCCAGGTGCTAGGAGTCATCATCTACTTTGCCTGCAAATAAGATGTTAATTCAAATCAACAGAAGTGGCAGGCTGAGGAACACATATTTTAAATAAGAACAGGGTATCATATTAATAATTGTCTCTTGGTCTATCACCTTTAATGGAGTCTAGGAAAGAATATTAATATATGGAAAGGAAGAAGAAATAAAGGCCATAGGAAGTGTAAGTAAACTAAATTTAGAACTAAGGGCAGCATTAAGTTTTAAATCAGAGTGCTCACCATTACCTTAATAGTGAGTTCAGTAAGGTGAAGGCAGGCCATAGCATTAATCACTGTAAATTCCTACTAAAAAACCTTAAGGAGAGAGCTTGTAGGAAAGAGCTATGGTATAATGGATCAAGCATAGGACTTAAGACTTTCCTATCCTGGCTCTGTCATTTAGCAGCTTTGTGACCTTTACCTATAAAATGAAGTTAATAATCCTTACCCAGTGGGGCTAGAATTGCATAAGGTCACACATGTGAATGTGGCATCAAGTAAGTATTTTTGCCAGAGCTCTTGCAACTGCAGGGGACAGGAGTGCAACTCCAAAGGTTATTTATTGGCTTGCATGAATTTAAAAAACACAGTGCTGGTGCTTTAGGTATGCTTAGAGGCAAGAACTCAACTGATGTCACCGAGAGCCCATTCTCTTCATCTTTTGGCCATGCCCTCACTTGTGCTAACTTTATTCTCAGGTTGGCTCTTTCCTTGAAGGACAAAATGGCAGCTGGCAGCTCCAGACTCAAATCTTCAGTTGCAGAGCTCTTTTGCCATCATTCAACCCCAGCTTTAATAGGGCCGTCCTTGGCCAGGACTGGGCCATGGAGCTACCTACCTCTAAACCATCATTACGGACAAAGCAATTCTGCACTATGATATACCTGCTTTGGGTCACATGCCTTGCTTGGGAGCCAAAGATAAAGTCAGCCTCAATTGATCTATAAGCACTAAGGGAGAAAAGGGTAACATCCCAGTGGAAAACCCAAAATGCTATTGTGCAAAGAAAAAATGAAAGATCCCAAAAGCAAACTAAACCCACCAGTGCAGAAGATCAGTTAATATTGTTGCATCTGGATCTGCTGGACTTGGGTATCATGTCTCTGAGTAGACCAGAAATAGAATATAGAACCCAGCTCCTCTGTTAACCATGTTTTCTAAATAAGGTTTCTTTTGCAAGAAAATATAATAATAATATTGCTTTCTCTGAGCACAGAGAGCCCACTCAAATAGCCCTATGCTTCAGAAAAAAAAAAATTCACTAAACAAGAAAAATGCATTTCTTGCTTGGCTCATGAGCTGGTAAGAGGATATTGGAATATTAATATTTAGTGCATGCTCCTAGAAATGACCCTGTATGCATAAATATGCCTTAGCATCTCCATTTATACCTACATCAAGGAAAAAAATTAAATTATGATGTACTGCTGTGAAGAAATGAAATGAAACACCAGACATATATTAAACTTAAAGAATAGAAATGAACCCACAACACAAGAAATTTTGGAATTTCACATACTCTGCTTTCCTTAATATGGATCTCTGTGCATCCCTGTCTGTTTCTATTGACTAGTTATGAACTCAGTGATATATAAAATTAATAGCTTTTTACCTTTCCCTTTGCCTAAAGAACTTGATACTGCATGTCTCTCCCATTTTAGATACAGCAACTTACTTTCTCTTCCTATCACTCAATTCCTCCCTTGTTTCACAGACAAGATTCTAGAAAAGGCAAACTACACTAGCCCTTTCTACTTTCTTGCCCTTGCCCTATTCAAGCTCATGAAAACCTAGTTTCTGTCTTTCTCAGAAATGAGCATTTTCCAGGGTTCAATGGGTCCTTCCCCATCTTTACCTTATGTAATGTGTCTGTAGCATTCTCTGCTTCTGGAAACTCTCCTTCCTTGATTTCCACCTCATCAGTCTCCCCTGGTTTCCCCCTTCTCTGGGTGTCTCCTTCTGTCCAGCTACCCTTTACATATGGCTTCCCTGGGCTGGTTCTTACTCTACGCATTCTCCCCTAATCCCATGTCTTCACTTGCCCCATATACACTGACAACCCCCAAATCTTTATCTCAAGCACAGACCTCTATATCCAAGTGCCACTGGACATCACCAAATTGTCCCACACTCATGTGGACTATTAAAAAAAAAAATGAGAAAAGAGCCCTGGGAAACGGCCATATATAAAAGACGTCATGGAAGAGAACACCTGAGACAGCTCAGAGAGGTAGAAAGAAAACCAAGAGTTAGCCCAACAGCCAAAGCAAGAGAGGTCTTCTTGAAAGGGAAAGAGGGCACAAAACTACTACATACAAGATGGAGTAACATAAGGACTGAAGACTGTCCCTTCAAATTAACAGTTAGGGGCTCCTGGGTGGCTCAGTAGGTTAAGCCTCTGCCTTGGGCTCAGGTCATGATCTCAGGGTCCTGTTATCGAGCCCTTCATGGGGCTCCCTGCTGAGCAGGGAGTCTGCTTCCACCTCTCTCTCTCTCTGCCTGCCTCTCTGCCTACTTGTGATCTCTGTCTGTCAAATAAATAAATAAAATCTTTAAAATAAATAAATTTATCAAATTAACAGCTAGAAGCTTCTCAGTGACCTTGACCAGAGACATTTCAGTGGTTAGGGCAGCATCTAAACTGTGGTGGGTTAAGGAGTAAATAAGAAAAAAGTAGATATGGACAACATCAGCTATTCTTTGAAGAACTGGCCTAAGGGAGTAGAAATAGGTAAATGGAGATTAGGGGTAAGGGAGCATTTGTTTATGTGGTTGGTTGAATGGGTGGTAGTGTTTAAACTGGGAGAAAGCTGAGACTGTTTACTAAAGGGAGTAAAAGCAGTATGGAATTAGAAATTCGCAATCCAGGAATGAGAGAGAAGGCAGGATGGTGGCTAAGCTTTCCAACACTGCCCGTGTTCTATCAAAAACACAGCTCTGTGTGGGCTTTGCCCCCTTCACTTCTAGTGCTTTCAGTAATTCTTTATTGTGCATAGGTTAAAATTTAATCTTCAGCATTGCATTTAAATAATCTCCTCAAGGTCTGATTTCATCTCTCATACATTACATCCCTCAAGTCCTACTCAGAATGATGCTGGGAGCCTTTCCTTAGGCTTTTCTCTTCTCTCTTAAGACCTAGCTCAAGTTCCACTTCCTCTGAGTTTTCCCTCCAACTACCTCAGTTCTCAGCAGTTACCCCTATTATGGCACTTCTGTAGGGTTTATATGGTTCTTCACTTTTCCTGACTTGAGTCATTATTCACCCACTCCTGTACATGTTCCCACTCCCTAATCAGTTGTCAGCCCAGGAAGGGCTTTGCCCCTCTGACATCCAGCCAAATCCCTCACTTAGATTGTGAGGCTCTTGTCTTAGGTACAATTGTGATAGAGTGGTCTTGTAAGCATTAGAAAAGGCTGAAACTAACTCTACAAAGGTCACCAGTGGCCTTGTGAGAATTATTGACCGGTAGAGTAGGGAGCTTCAGAAGCCCAGTTAGACATAAGACACCTAAGACAGTGAAGGGGAATGCACAATCCTTAAAGGGCCTGAGTCTTTTGATAAACAGTTATTGATCAATTATTGTGAACAGAGCACTGTTCTGGATATGAAGATAGAGCAGTGAACAAGGCAGAACATTTCTCTGCCCTCAGGGAGCTTACAGTCCAGAAGAGCAGACATACATTAAACATGTAATTTTAAATGAGACAGGTGGAAGAAAAAGGAAAGAGTACTAGGAGGCAGCATTGTATCCTGTATATTCCTGGTGATCTGAACGCAGCCTGATATCAGGGCAGTGGATACTCCCTGTCTGAAAGGAGGGAAGGAAGAGAGAAAGTAAGGAAGGAGGGAGAGAAGAGAAAGGATAAAAGATAGACGGACAGAAAGGAAGGAAAAACGACATTAATTATGAATCTCAATACCCCATACGTTACTGACGGTTGGGATAAAAAAACAACAAAGTTAAAAAAAAGGTTCTACCCATTTGTTCACAAAGCAGTCATTAGGTGCCTGCTGCATGTGAGTTACTACAATGGGGTTATTTTCCATTTATTACAGGTGCAACATCTAGCAATAAGATTTAGATTGTGAAAACAAAAGGATGCCTTTGGACAAAATAACTTGTAGAATCTCTTGCTTGCTTCTTTAAAATCCTGGACATTGGTCATCAACTCTATTTAACAGGGTCCTACACACATTAGTGTGTTGCATTGAACCGCTGACTGCTGACATTGAGGTAAGTTTTTTCAAAGAATCCTAAGTGGAGCAGATAAATTGTAGCCACTCAGTCACTTCAGATTTTCTGTGTGTGAGACACACGGGTATACCTCTCTCATTTCTCAAAAAGACCAGAATTGGGGATACTTCCTAAATATCCACATCCTGAGAGAAGGAAGGATGATACGTGAGAGACACCTCCAACTGACCCGCTGCTGGTAAACAGTCAGCCACCATTTCAGCATGTGACACTGCATCGTGTCACATTATTTGTCATTTTAATGCAGTCATATAACCACAAGATTACAAAGTTAAATTTATGTAAATCATGTTTTGGAAATTACTGGAGCAGACTGTGGGGGCTGTTTGTACTCAATCTGCTAATGAAAGGACCCATCTCACCAGCAGAAAGTGAAGGAAATATTTTGCTGCACTTCCTTTGGTCTATTTGGAAGATGTAAAGGTTTCTGTTAAGAATGTTTCCCCCAAAGGCTTTAATTTGGAAGAGATGGGGAAGCGAGAGAAGTCTGAGTTTATCCATTGTTAAAGAGGCCACCTTGGGAGCTTGGGAATGGCCCCTTTGGTTTATGGTCTATTTGGCAAGTCTGGTGGTATTTCTGCTCCCAACTGATTAATCCATCAGACCCCCAATGTTCTCAAGGAACCAGCAACTACTCAGGCAATCATTATGAGGATGATGTCACTGCATTTTGAATCTAACATTCATTTTCATAGGTGGCAGCATGACTAATGATGATGCCTCAGATTTCTATAACAATTTACAGTTTCCAGACCACTTCCACATTGATCATCTCATTTGATTCTCACGACAACCCTGTGAGGTCTGGAGGGCAGGAATTATTGTTCTTATATTTCAAATGAGGAAGAGAACTCAAGGCTCTGAGAACTCAAGGCTCACCTCCCAGTCTAGTAAACAGGGAAGTCATAACTGTAACATAGACCTTCCTTCAGATATTGATTTCAATGTTCTTTCCACAATTTCCCAAAATTGTTTCTGAAGCACCATGGTCTTGAGAGCTATGCTGTGAAAACAAAACTATTTCTGAGCATATATAGATACATATATATACATGCATATGTAGTAATATACAGGTAATGTATGTAACAGACACACATTATAGTCCTTGTATCAGCCCAGGTTCAGTGGGGGAGACAGAAACCACTCTAAATGTCTCAAGCAGAAAAGGAATTGAATATAAGAAATTAGGTGATAACAGAATTTTCAGAAGGGTGGAAGGAATAGAAGTCAGGGTCTGCCCCCAGGATGCTCAGCTCAAGAACCCACAGACACGGTTGCCACAGAGGAGATGTGTGGAAGCTGCAACTGTCACATGACCAAGCCAAAACTGCCTATAAATAATTACATCCCTGTGACCTTGCTTACCAGCATCAACAGCAGGAAAATAACCTACTTCTCACTTTCACCTTCCAAATGTCATAGGAATGCACGTGACTGGCAAAACTGAGTCCTCATCCAGAACTTCAGTTGCAAGGGAGGCTGGAAAATGTCGTTTTTCAAATGGGGTTGGAGCGCCAATCACAGTCTCTATCTTACCCCTTTTAAAAATGTATGGTGTTCATTAACATTTTAAGGCTATAAAAAAAAAAATCCTGCAGTAAAGGAAACTATTAAACTTTAACCTTGCTAAACTCAGCTTTTCCCCAAATTATTTGACCATGGAGCTCTTTACCCAGCAGCCCTTCATTAAGCAGAACACATTCAGGGGAGACGGTGTGGCAGCTAGATGGGGGGCGAGCATGACAGTGCAAGCAAGCGCGCACCAACATGTCAGCCCAGGAGCCAATAGCCAGCCCGTATCCGCAGCAGCCACTATGGTGGGCCCTGCGGCAGCCAGGGGGTGGATGTCAGGCAGCATCCCTCTCCTTGCAGCGATTACAATGTAGTTGAAGAAAAATACCTGTAGGCCTAAGCTCCAGAAACTTAAGATGCCAGAATTGATGCTGAGTAGGAAATTAGTTAACACTACAAAGTGCTACAGAGAGAAATCATTGTCCATCATTGAGCTAACCAGGCTTTTTTTTTTTTTTTTTAAGATCTACCCATCTATTTGAGAGAACATGAGAGAGAGAGAGAGAGAGAGAGCGTGTAAATGCATGTGAGCGGGGGTAGGGTTGGAGGGGTTCAGAAGACTACCTGCTGAGCACGGACACCAAGGGCAGGACCCTAGGGCCAGATACCATAACCTAAGCCATAACTAAGAGTGGGGGTCGCCTGGGAGGCTCAGTGGGTTGAGTCTGCCTTGGGTTGTGATCATGATCCCAAGGTCCTGGGATGGAACCCCACAGAGGACTCCCTGGTCACCTGGGAGTCTGCTTCTTCCTCTCCCTCAACCCATTACCATGACTCATGCTCTCTCTCTCCCTCAAATGAATAGAGTATTTAAAAAAACAAACAAACAACCCAGCAACAACCAAGAGTAGATGCTCAACTGGCTGAGCCACCTGGGCACCCCAGGCAATGCGTATTTTTGAAAGCACCCCAGTATTGTTGGGTGAGCCAAGCACTCTGTGTTGACAGGCCCCACCACCCTCTAATGTCTCCCATCTGCCCAAATCACAAAGTTCTGTTTCTCTCTGGCACCTGTGGGCATTTGAGTTTGATGCACTCAGGTGGACATGTATAGATGAGAGGATTGTGGACCAGGTGGGGTGTGTACTGAGCTGTGAAGGCTGAGGGGGACAGCACCCTCCACAGTACTTCTGGATTTCTGCGAAAATATTTGTTACCTGTGTGAGTGAACATGGTATAGTTAACCGGTAAGCCTGAATCAACCACCTAGTCCTCCTGGGAGCTCTGAAATGTGCCTCCTCATAGTGGAGAAATTTCAGATGAGAAATGAGTATACAAAGCAGGTCTCAACTGTGACTAAGGGGAGAGAGTGCACGCTCCCTTAAAGCAAAGAGGGCTTAGAAGGGGAACCCAGGATGCCCCTTGTGGTTCATGATGGAGAGAGAGAACACAGGATATATTTCACTGTTCTAGTGGGGCTTCCACTATTAATAAAGCAATCTTTCCTGTATCCAGATTCAATTTTTAAGCAGCTTAAGTAAAATTCTTAAAACACAATTCATCATACACCCAGATTTGGAAATCTTATCCTATAACAATTTGGGGGTCTTTTTCTCCCCTCACACTTTCCCCACCCTGTGTTCTTCTTCTGAGGAAACCTAATATTTGCAGTCCATTTTTTTATGCTTTCAAAAGAAATGCATGTTTAGGAAGTTTTTAAAAGCCCTAAGGAACATTAACTAGGGAACATAAAAATGAAGGTATTTTTGAAAGACAGTAGTATTACTCAGGGCCATAAGAACCATCTCTAGGAAACTGAAGAGAAAATGTGAATGAAAAACCTTCAATTACGATCTTTTTGTACCATATTGTTAACATTATTTTCAAGATCACTGAGGAATAAGAAACTACACAGTGTAAATGTTATAATCTAGATGGTTTTATACCATAATCACCAGTGAAGTGACAACTATTTGAAAACCAACCATGCCATCCTTTGTCTTTGAAATGGAGAGCTAGAGTGTATTCTGAAAACAAACAAAAAAACCAACATATTCATTCATCAACACCTTCCTGGAAGTTAACTAATACTGCTTTCCCTCTAACAGCAAACACATGCATGTCAATAGTAAAGGGTACCTCCGAGGGATTCCAAAAGTGAAGGGAAGACCTGGGCCCAGGATGTGGAGCTCTGGCTTCCAGAGTCTATGTGGAACCAACACCCCTCAGATGTCACCCCTCAGTTCTTGGTTCATTCAGTAAATATTTACTGAGTACCTACTATGTCCCAGGCACTTGAGGTAGGCACTGGGATACAGCAGTGTGTAAAAGAGATGTGTGCCTGCCGTCTTGGAGTTTGCAATCTAGTGGGTAAGTTGGACGATCAAATGAAAGGAACGATCAAATGAGAACAATGGGGGGAACAGAATTTTACCAAGAAAGGGTCATAGGGACAGTCTCCTTAAGGAACTAGCATGTGCACTAAGATCTGAAGGACTGAACCTCCTGAGGAGAAGCCACAGTGAAGACCAAGGCACTGCAGTGGGAAAGAGTGGCATGTTTTAAGTCCTAAAATGAGGCCACTATAAGCAAAGCAGATAAGAAATGGAGATGATGAAGCCAGGGAGAGGACTCATGATAAAGAGCCCTGGTTCCATTTTTGGGAGGAAGGGGAAGCCACTAAAAGGCTTTGTGTTAGTCAGCTCAGACTGCCTTGATAACATACCATACACTGGGCAGCTTACACAATAGACGTTTATTTCTCACAGTTCTGAGACTGGAAAGTCCAAGATCAAGGTGCAGGCCAGTTTTATTCCTGGTGAGAGCCTTCTTCCAGACTTGGAGATGGCTACCTTCTCACAGTGTGCTCATATGTCCTTTCCTCATTGTGTGTGCATGGAGAGACAGCAAACTGTCGGGGGTGTCTCTTTTTATTAGGACACTAATCCTATCAGATCAGAGACCCACCCTTATGACCCTACTGAATCTTAATTATTTCCACAAAGGCCCTATCGCCAAATACAGTCACACTGAGGGTTAGGGCTTCGAGATACAAATTTGGAGGAGACACAAACATTCAGTCCATAAAGTTTAAAGCAGAGAAATAACATCATCTAACTTCATTTTTTTAAAGGTCACTTTGACTGTTATATGGAGTGTGGCTCTTTAGGAAAGATGGAAGAAACAGGGACGAGGAGTTCTGAACAGAGACAACAATGGTTGGTGTGTAGGAACAAAGAGGTAGAAGAATTGATTAACCAGATCCCCTCCCCAAAAAAGAAAACTTGCTTAATATTTCTGAAAAATAATAAGATGTGGGATATTAAGAAGGAAAATTAGAGCAGAAGGCTACTTAGATTATTGACTTTTAAGTGGCTTTTCAAATGATACCAGTAAGTGATTTAAGGAGAGAGACAATCTACATGGGTCCCCAAATGGTAATGCTGCAAAACTGTTTTGATCATTAGCCTGCTTTCCTGTATTATCATTATGATATAGGGACATGGGGAAATACAGAAAGGTTGCGAGGTTCAGTTATGATTGGCAATTAAACATACAAACATTTACTGAAATATGTACTAGGTTCCTACTGCTGCATAACAAATTCCCACAAAATTAGCAGCTTAAAACAACACAACTTTATTACTTCATCATTTATGGTAGATCAGACGCCCAGGCATAACTCAGCTGGGTCCTTTGCTTAGAATCTCATAAGATTGAAACCAAGATGTCACCTGGACTAGGTACTTTTCTAATTAAAGCTCACATGGCTATTGGCAGGATTCAGTTCCCTGTGGTTGTATGGAGGCCCCTGCTGTTTTGTTGGTTGTCAGACAGGGGCCACCTACATCTCCTAGAAGCCACCTTTTAAAGGCTCCTAGAAGTCCTCCTTTTAAAGGCTCACCAAATTAGGTCAGGCCCACCTGATAATCTCCCTTTTGCTTAATTCAACTAATTAGGGGCCTTGATTGCATCTGCAAAACACTTTTTGCCAAATAACATAATCACAGGAGTGATATCTCATTATAGTGACAGGTTATTATGGGACAGACATCCTTTCTACCTCATATGACTTCATCTCAGTCTTTGATGGCAGCACTCCTTATATCTCTCAGTATCCTGGCAACATCAACTCCAGAGGCCCTAGGTATTCCAACTGTCACACTGTCCCACCTCCTTTGTCAGAAAGAACAGATGTCCTCTACACTCTAGCCCCAGCCATGCTGCAAGTCCTACGTCTCTGACATGGCCTCCAAACTCATAAATCTGTGTGTCATTCCTAAGAGCTAACCCTGAAATTTCCACAGCCTGCTGTATGTTTCCATATTCTACAAATGTTTGTTGAGCACCTACTATGTACCAGCTGGAAACACAGACATGAACAATACATAAAAGATCCTGCTCTGAAGGAGCTTACAATCTAGTGGGGAGAGGTGGGAAATAACCAGATAAATAACAACCAAAAAAGGAAGACCAGTTTAGATAATAGTAAGTGCTAGAAGGAAAATAAAACAAGGTGAAAAGGTTAATTGTAACAGGGGAAAGACGGTCTCTTGGGGGGAGATGACATTTGAACTAAAACCTGAATGCTGAGAGGCAGCCAACTTGGGGACAGCTGGTGGAGACGAGAAGGACAGGGCACAGGAAAGCATTCCTGGCAGAGGTGAGAGGCTGCAGTGAACTTGGCAGTGGTGTAAAGGAAAAAAGTCATGATTGTAGCACAGTGAATGAAGCAGAGAGCAGAGGAGGAAGTCACAGAACTGGGCAGAGGACAGATCATAGGCCATAGGAAGATTATAAATTTTAGGTCCTAAATTATATCAAAATTATATCAAGCATCATCTGCCCTCAAATTATTCCTGTTAAATTTCCCAACTCTGCCAAAACAGATTTTGCCTCCATTCTGCCTGTCACTTGGCTCAAAATTTAGGATTTAACTTGACTTCTTATGCCCCTTTGCCCTTTATAATCAATCAATAATAGGTGATAGTGGGTGTCTGGTCAAAAAATAAGGTTATTCCTCTCATGAAACTAAGTTTATGTTTACACGTAATGGGTTTATTTCTTAATGAATTAATACATATTTTAATGTCTAGTTTTTGTATTAAATGTCAGTTTTGCATGGTAAATGTCAGCAGATATAACCTATATAAACAAAAGCTCTGGGATCCTCAACAATTTTTAAGAGTACTAAGGAGAACCTGAAACTATAATGTTCAAGGACCTCTGCTCTAGAATACTCATAACTGTGCCCATTAATCATAGAACAACAATAATGACTTAAAGATCTTTTAGTTCAATCCTTCCATGTTATATGTGGATTGACTTAGGGAGGCTACGTGACTTGCTCAAGACTGCAGGGACTCAAAGGCACCAGTAAGACTGAATACCAACCTCCTGATTCCTAATCCTATGTTGACCCTATACTGCTATTTACTAGAGGCAAATTCATTTTTCAGATGTGTGTCTATGTTATACCCAATCCTTGAGAGCAAATCTCCCTTGCAGTTCTTTCATAGGCTTCAGGGCACCTTGCACACACCCCTAATAACCACATGATAGGTGCTCAAAATTCTTGTTGGATGAATGGATACAGGAAGGAAAGGAGGGAAGAAGGGAGGAAGAAAAGAGAGAGAGAGGGAAGGAGCCTTTCACAGATCCACGGGCCTTGAAAGCACTGAAGTCTACCAATAACCACACCTATACCAGTCCTATACACATTAATCTCCTACCCATTATTTTCAGACTCTTGGGGCCACAGAAATATGATCTAAGAAAAATTTCCCAAATCTTCCTGAATTGTTTACAGTGTGAGCTATCCAAAGGAAGCCCACAGAAGTAACTGGCTTCTTTCCCTCTTGATGTGCACAGCCCTCCATAGACCATGGCAGGAATGTCGCTGATGCTTTGTTCTGTCCCACTTTGTTGCCCACACACCCTGTGACTTCACAGAGTCCTGAGTCCTGCAGAGGTTCATTTTTAAAAGGGAGACGGAGCAGTGTGTCAATGCAGACAAGAGCACCTTCAGTCAGGGGGTGCTGGAGCAGAGCTATAGGGGCAGCCGGGGTCAGGAGAACAGATGGTAACTGCTAGAACAGCTTGCTTTGAAAAAGCAAAAGGAATAAGAAAGGCTATCGATCTTCTAAGAAAAGGAAAGAAAAGCTGAAAAATAATTGGGGGAAAAATCATTTCTTAACAAAAGGTAACCATCCCTTCTTTATTTTAAGGAACACAGTCTGGAACAGAACAATGTGGTCAGAGGAAAGTTATCCAAACCTCAACTCTAGAAATTAGAATGTGAAGGTTGGAGTCCATGGGTGGAATGGTATTAGCTTGGACCAGACTGTTGACCCTTTCATGACCACTAATGAGGGCTTAGGGCACATCCATAGTGTATAGGAGGTGAGCCAATGGTCATTTGTTTCCCTCAGTCAAGTCTATGCCAGCTAAATTTAGTTGGAGATTAATTAATCCTGCTCAGTGTGCTGGAAAACTCTACCCAGAGCTTGCAGATCTAGCTCATTCCTCCATTGTCTTCACTTAGTTCACATAGGATTCCAGAAGCTATCTCCCAACCATATAGGTGCTCATCATCCAAGTTATCACTGCTGCTCACTGCATCAGTCAGGACCAGTCATCACCAAGCTCTGATTCAAGGGAATTTAAATCTAGGGGGCTAGTTATAAAGGCTAGTTATAAAAGTTATAAAGGCTGGAAGAGCTGAAGAGCCAAAGAGAGAAGGATGGCACAATCTAGATATTAGCAAGAGCAGGGAGCCACTGTTACATCCAAGACTGAAGGAACCCAGCAAGAGAGGGCACTGCTACAGTGTGAGAACCTGGGAAGCCAGGGAGAAAGAGGGACCATGAGGAAGATTGCCCTGAACCATCCAGGCCCAGGGACAATGGGACTATCCAGTGCATCTGTGCAAGGGGGCTGTCCAGAGGAGCTGGCACCAAAAAGACCAGCATTGCTGGGGATGACCCACACAAAGCAGGGAGAGACAAGAGGAACTGTCCTGGGCTTCGCCCTTCCTCCAGATCCGCAATCTCCCTCTACCGCCTCATATTGGTTTACCCCGCCCAAAAGCAAGCTGGCCAGAGAGTTTGGGAAATATACTTTGTTTTGCATGGGAAGGATGAAGAACAGATTTCAGAACAAATAGGCAAATGAGCAACACATTCACCATCCCCATGGAAATTCCCTCCCAACTGGTCTCCTGGCACTTATCCTTGCCTTTCTCCCATTCTTTCTCTACACTGAGATTTCTATAAATTGATTTTCATCCCTTCTACCCTTCAGCAGCTTTCTGTGGCTTGCAGAAACCCCCACCATGGTCTACAGGGCCCCGTGCGGAGATCCCTCTGCCAATCTGCCCAGCCGCATTTTAAGCCACTTCGCCCCTCAATCACCAAGCTCCAACCCCCAAGTGCTGTCTCTCAGTCCCTGCAGGGCCTCCACACCTGTCCTTCCATCTGTCTGGAAATATCTATTTCCCGCTGCTTTGGCTAAATCCTCCTCATCCTATAGGTCTCAGCTTAAATGTCATTTCTTCAGAGAGGCTTCTCCAGGCTTTCCCCATCTCAATGAGATGCAACATTTGTGGTCTTAATCAATCCCCGTGCTTTTCCTTCATGGCACTTCGCTTAAGTTATAAGTATATATTTACTTATGTCTCTGGTTTTTTAATATTTGCTCTCCACCTGTCTAAAAACGCAACAATAGGAGGTATCTTCCTGAGCACTGTCCCCAGGACAGCTGCAGCATCTAGCACCATGCCTGGCACAGATGGGCTCACACTAAAGAATAGCATAGCCTGAAATCAGAGGGACACTATGATGGGAACACATTATTTAATTCAGACGTTTTTCCAAGATTCATCCAGTTCCCCTTCCAACCCTTCGTTTAGAAACCTGGGAATGGGGGGCACCTGGGTGGCTCAGTCATTGTGCTTCTGCCTTCAGCTCAGGTCCTGATCCCAGGGTCCCGGGATCGAGCCTCACATCGGGCTCCCTGCTCAGTGGGAAGTCTGCTTCTCCCTCTCTCACTCCCCTTGTTTGTGTTCCCTCTCTTGCTGTCTCTCTCTCTCTCCTCTCTCTCTGATAAAAAAAAAAAAAAAAA
>ML108180.1:0-33841 GCA_003697995.1 Taxidea taxus jeffersonii | reverse complement strand
TTTTTTTTTTTTTTAATTTTTAATCTTTTTCGGCATACCAGCCATTAACAATGATTATTATACCAAAAAGTCATCTTAATTATACTCAAGTGTAAATGTTTTTATAAAAGTGCTATTTTTCTAATCTCTTAAGGAGGTTTGGCATAATCTTACAAAATCAGGAGAATAAAGAAAAATGTAAAACCTGAATTGAATTGTGAAGGAAGCCTCATCTGAGAAGGTGACTTCACATATTGAGGTGCAGAACAGCATTTAGGGTCTAAATTCTCACCTTCCCCCATACTGTTGTAGGAGCAAACATGGCAGCTTCCATCTTTTATGTCCGCCCCATTCTGTCCACGTACCTTCTAAGACAGCCCTCCCTACTTTCTGCAGCAACTGCATGAGTAGAGGCTGCATTCCCAGTTTCATTCCCCGCCCTGTAACTCTGTTCAGCCACCAAAGGCAGAAGCAGGAGAGCTGGTGACAGTGTTTTCTGGTATTTAGCAAAGATCATTATATCCCAAAGTTGGCTGGTAAGAAATTTAACTGGAGACCATCCTTCTACACAATTCTAAGCTCCCCAGAGATCTGCCAAAGAATAACCTACAGATGACCTCACTTTTTAATTTAAGACCCTAAAGCCCTAGCAGATTGGCGTCCCATATTGAGTGGAGACATCGGAGAGTCTAGTATGACCTTGACATTCAGAGCAGAGGGTCTCAGCAGTGGATCTGCAAACAAGAAACAAGAACAACAAAAAAGGGGGATAGGAGTGGGTGAGCTGGGTTAGTCTCCATTTCCCTTACTCACCAGGACTATTTTCTTGCCTCTCAGCAGTGGTAAGAGCTTACAGCAGTAGCCAGCATGTCTTTGTATACTCAGTTCCCAACGTGCTGTTCTACAGAAAGACCACACCTTCTAGGTACTGCTCTCCTAAAGACCCGTTACTGTTTGCAAGCTTTCCCAGCAGTAATCCTGCTTTAGTCGGTGCTGGACTTCTATACTGTTTCAGTAGAATTAAGACCATTCTCACATCCTGTTCAAAAGTCCATTAGAACCTGGTTTTGCTGACAGGCACACAATTTTGCTTTAAAGAGAAATTGTGTATGAATGTATATTTGCAAGACTCCCTGTTTCTCTAACGTTAGTGACCATTCCATTCAACAATATTTTGCTCCTCTATTTATATGTAACAGCAGGTGTCTAAAGACCTATATATTTTCAAGTAGTTTGGTTAAACTCTAATAGTTTTCTGTATATATTTTTCTTTGGCGATCAGGAGGAAATTTTTTTTTTATCAAAATCCAACTAAAACCCTAAGGACTGTATTCTGTAGAGTCTGTGATCTCTGATCTGATCATATGGATAGGAGATTGAACTGGGAGTCCTGGGGAATCTTTCTGTTGCTTTATTACCATACATGTTAAGTCAGGCTTGGGATAAAGCACAAAGGCAATGAAAGGGTTCTAGCATGCGTGTGCACAGGATAGCCTCCATGATGACCATCCTCACCCACCCATCTCAGCCTTCCTGGCTGCTTGCGGTCCTAACACAAATGCAGACACATAACAGGATTGAAGAATGCACAACCTTCAGCATCACAGGGACCCAAGGTTAAATGCCAGCTTCAGCACATTGCTATTTTTTGTCTTCGGCAAGATATTTTCTTTACCTCTGTGGGCTTCAGTTTCCTCATTTATGAAACAAGGATAGCCCTTTCTCTGTCAGATTTATCCTGAAGATTAAATTAGATAATACATATGAAGCATCTAGCATGTTCACTGAACAATAATTACTCTTATTCGTAGAAAGGCAGGTAATGTGCTTTGGTAGCGACTTGGAGGTAACTCTTTCCAGAGAGGAGCAAGTATGTTTCCCTAGGTCAAGCCCAAGCACCAGAAAAGGCTATGGGCAGACTGCCAAAATTCCTTGCAAATGTGTCACAAAGGCCAGTGGCATCATATGTGAGAATGGAACTCCACGAATACTAATAGCCATTATGACACCAACTTGTCCACTTAAATTTGGGAACTTTTCACAGCAGGTGTAAAGGCCTCTAAACCACATCAGAAAATCACGTGTGGAATATCATTTCTTACAAATGTTACATTTAGTTATGACCCAAAAAAGCTTAAGACAGATATAGACAGATTACTTTCCTAGATACTAGGTCTGCAGAACTGGCAAAAAGAAAAAAGAAAGTCTCCTTCTAAAATTTACTTAGAAACCGTGTAACAAAGGTAAAAGAACGTCTAGGAACACTTTTGTTTTAATGAAAACTGAATTTAAAAAAAATCCTTATCATTCTCTGACTCATACAAATGGAATATGTACACGGAGTGCGTTACTGAGTTATAATCCTGGCTTCACTCACCAGCTGACATTGACTCTGCTTCGTCAGCTATAAAACAGAAGTCATAATGCCTAAAGCAAGTTGTGGTAGATACTCAGTGACACGGGACTCATGTAAAGTGCCTGGCACATAAAGGGTAACTGGTCCCCAGTTTTCAGTACAGATACTCAGAAGCACAGCGTTAATGAAAACTTGCTAGATTTACATGGTGGTTTTCGTATGGGTTTGCTGATGAACAGTGAGATGCATATACAACCTGAAACCTTTCCCACATGTGCTACATTTAAAAGGTTCCTCTCCTGTGTGGCTCTTTTGGTGGCATGCAAGGTCTGAGTCCAGAATAAAACTTTTTGCACATGTTTTGCATTTATGGGGCTTCTCCCCTCTATGAATGCTCTGATGGGAAATAAGTTCGGAAACACGAAGGAAGGTCTTCGCACACTCGGGACATTTTAAGGGCTTGAATTTTGAGAACAAGAGCAAATTCTCCCCATAGTCACTGCAGTGTTCCGAGTCATCCTCATGGCCCTGCTCGGGGAGGAAAAGGTGTGAGGGCTGCCCAGAACACTTCGCACACCGAGTGCACCGGTACTGGGTGGCTGACATGTGCGTTTTCTCACGCAAAGCCAGATTTATGTTCTGACCAAAATATTTACTGCAGTCAGTACATTCATAGGCTTTTTTAGCAGTGTGGGTTTTCTGATGCTGTGACAATCCACATATGCGACATGTGTGGGGTTTCTCCTTTACGTGGATGTTCCTGTGCCGAGACAGATGTGAGTGCTGGCGGAAGCTGCTGCCGCACTCACCACACTTATAAGGCTTCTCGCCAGTATGGATCCTCCTGTGTGTCCTCAGATTGGCTCTATGATTGAAAATCTTCCCACAGTCACCACATTTATACCTTTTGTCCCCTGAATGAGTTTTCTGATGCAAAACAAGGTATGAGTTATCACGGAAGCTTTCATCACATTCAGGACACTTGTACAAATTTTTGGCTTCTTCCCCAGGAAATTCAAGAATTTCAGAAAGTACTCTGGTTCCTAAACATTGAGACAGTTCGAGTAATGGGGTTTGGTTTTCAATGGTAACTAATAGGCTTATGAGCCTTTTCTTGCAAGCAGGAGCTCCACCTGATACTTCCCTTTCTGGGTCTCCAACTCCAGTCTCGGATTTTTCTGGGTAATAGACAAGGGGCACAGTGATGGAGGAGTTTTCTGCGGCAAGTTCCTCAAATCCCGTAGACTCTAGATTCAACTGTTGAGAAATCTCAGTCTTGCCTTCCCCTCCTGTTGATAAAACAAAGCAAAACATAGACAACACCCTCAAGTGGTACTGTGGAAAGAACAGGCTAGTTACACAAGAACCAAGAACCCACAGAGGGCTTATCCTAGAACCCAGACACTCGTACTATGCAAAATCAGGCCAGCAGGCTCTACTGACCTCCCAGAGGATCAAGTTGTTGGTGATCCTCTGAGGGGAGGAAGGGGCAAAGAGGTGTAACTAAGTTAGGGTCTAGTAGGATGGGAACTAAGGGCAGTCATGGTAGGTGCTGTCCAGAGGAGGTTTCCAGTTAGTCCCCTGAGTCTCAAGAACTTTTCATCATTTAAGCAACCTCAAGTGACTGCTGAGCAACCATGATTGGAGTAGAGACTGCGATTCATATTTAAGAGAGAAAGACAGCAAGTGAGTATTTTTCTACCTAGCAGAAAAATAACATGGTTATTACAAATAGTTTTATTGTCACCAGGAGAGTTCTTCAAAATTTCTTTACCTCTCCTGGAGGAAAGATCAAGGTAGAGCTGCCGTGCATACAGCAGCCAAAGATAAGTGGTCTTTGGCTGACAGAACTTGAGCTGCCAAAAAACTTTCTTCCTTAATAGTTTTCAAAATATTCTTGATTTGTAAAGCCAACATATCAGTATAAAAGGGGTCTTTTTCTTCCAGAGAAACAGCCCTATGATTGCCATTGCACACTGCCTGGGATGGATTTCTGGGCTGCAGTGCAGTGTGGGAATCCAAATGACACCCAGCGGTTTTGCTGTTTTGAGGAGACCAAATTCAGGGATGCCAGGATGGCTAGAATTTGACAACAAAATACTGTGGACGAGGCAGGTGCCCAGGCAGGGCTGTAGACATCTGGGTAGGACCCTGTTAAGACAGAGTATTAATCTGTAAGTGCACATGAGGAAACTACCCCAGACTGGGAAAAGAGCCATCAAAAAAGAACACAGAACAATCTTCAGAGTTCACATCACATGTATAGTTCAATAGTTCAAGTTCCTGACAGCCAAGATGGAATACACAAGCTATCAGGCTCTATCCTCAGAAAGACATTGCCTGAGCAGCCGGTCAGATGGGCCCTAGTCTGAAGGCTGCTCTGAATACAGCCTAACAAAGCAAAAAAGCAAGCCATGAAAGGATCATACTAATCCCAAGTAACTTACATGCAAAGTACAAAAAATATTTTTAAAAGTACAACGAAAGCCAACATCCAGCAACAGAATACTCACAATGTCCAGCATCCAATAAAAAATTATCAGACATGTAGAGAAGCAGAAGACTATAACCCATAACTAGGAGCAAGATCAATGAACAGAAATAGACCCAGAAATAACATAGATGATGAAACTAGTAGAAACAATGTTAGAATAGCTATAACTCTACTTCTTAGGTTCAACAAGGTAGAGGGAAACATGAACATGATGAAGAGAGAGGTGGAAAATATGAAACATGAGTTAGGATATAGTTCCAAGAGTCAACCCTAGTCAGAGACAAACTCTACTCAGGCATGGGAGCATTTCTGAATGTAGTTCCCATTATGGGAAAATGGCATAGCACCCCCTTAAGAGTAAATCAGTTTCGAATCTTTAGTAGATAATAGTAACCCATACTCATGGGGTTTTGCAAGTAAAACTGTGAATTGACTCTAACAAATATTTGGGAAGATTACTGGGTACTGCCATGTCTCATGCAAAACCACAGTCACTGTACTAGATAGGATTTTTTAAGAAATCATCTCATCCTCTGAATACTGCACTGTCATGCAAGCTCTTTTCGTATCCACACAGGTCAGCCAGAGGTAGGTCCCACACCCCCATACCAACATGTGAATGAGACATGGAATCCTGCTCCTAGAACTGACTGAATTTCGGAAATGCAGGAAAACCAACTGCCTTACCCATCAAGACCATATCCTTGAAACACTCCTGGGTAGTGTCTCTGCTGAGGGACCTCTGGGCAGGGTGCAGACTCACATACTCCTCTTGAGAAAAATACACAGCCAGATCCTCAAACAGCATTGGCCCCTGAAACAACATGAGAGCCCATCTCAGGACAGGAGGCCCCAAGGCCATCCCCTCAGTTTAGGGAGACTGACAAGAGCTACAAACATCAGAACTGAGGGAGGAAGGGGCTTGGTGTAAAAGCTTCTTGAGTGCTGGGGATGGTGTTTAAATAAATGGGTTCTAAGCGTGGTGGTGGAAACTAGGAAGGAGTAAAAATGGACATAATTTCTGAAGCAGTGGTATAAGGGCCAAGACAGTAAACTGTAAGAAGTTCTAGAAGAGACTTCTAGAAAAGATGAGGGAACTCTCAGGGAGGGAAACCACTACATACAGATGCTCTAAGGGAAAGAAAACTGAGCAGCTCGGGAAGAATCATGAAAGGGGACAGGAGTTCCAGTGTTCTCCCAACATCCTTTTGCTTCCTAGTCTCTCTCCTCCTTGCACATGACACTCACTGCTAAGCTCTCTTTGGAATCATATCCAGGCCTAGTCCTCCTTCCCTTAGTTTATCCATCTCCTAAAGTAACAGTACCTCGACGCGATGAAGAATCATCTGGGGCTTTTGTTTCTGTGCTTATTCAAAAGGTCTGGGATATACCTAGAAACCTGCAAGTTTAAGCAGCATTCCAGAAAGCCACTTTGAGGAACTCTGATAGCCTTCTCCAATGGGCCCTACTCCCAGCTGGTGGTTCTGAAAGGAACTGTGGTAGGCCATTTCTCCCAAGTGCCTGATCCAGGGACAAAGACAGCTTCATGAAGGGCTATTTGGGCATCGGGAGCCCTCCCACCGAGACGGGCATTCCTAACCCTCTTCCGAGGGAGGGTAGGCAGAGGCCGGAAAGTAGCGACAGGAACTGGGACCCCGAGAAGGGTTCTTACCTGGGCCCCCGTTGTCGGAAGCGTGGACGCCATCTCAGGGGGAGGGAGTGCCTTCCTCAAGTGGCCACTCTGACTTCGACACAGATCTAGGAGGGGAGAGAATATTCCTCAGAGGGCCCAATTTGGCTGCAAAGCCCCTCCATGCACTCCCAAGCCTTCCTCGCTTTCCCAACCCCTTTAATACCTGAGCCCAAGGCTCCTATGCGCAGCCCGGCCTCGGAGGGGCCGACTCCTGGGACGGCCAGGCCCCACCTACCGCTCCAAGACTAGTGATATTAGAAAGTCTCCCGCTACCCGGGTAGAAGGAGCAGAGGGCGACGCCCGGCTGGCGCTCTAGACCGAGGGAGGACCGCCACCACTGCTAGGCTCCCACGCTCCTCTCTGCGGGAGCCGCCGGGAAAGCCGCCGGAAACGCCCCGCCCCCATGCTGTCATTAAACTCTGCCCTGTGACTGGCCAGAGCTGCTCCGGACGGGGCAGTCCTTCTCGTGTGTTGGCCAATCGAGTCCGTTAACGGAGGACGGATGGCTCACTCGGCATGCTGGGAGCTGTAGTTTTCCTTCTGTCTCCCGAAGTAAGTGTTTCCGGTTCCGCTGCCGGCGTCTCCCCAGTGAGCTCCCGCCCGCTTACCAGCGGGCGGCCTAGTGAATCGGTGGAGTATGATGAGGTGGGGTGACCTCGGAGCGACGTCATGTCTCAGGGAAATTGGAAAGCAAGAAGACAGGGAGACTCCGAGCCCGAAGGACTGTTGGCACCGAAATGTGGTTTCGGGGGGCAGTGCCCTGTGGGCCCTAAATGTGGGTCCGGCCAGGGTGAGGTGAGTGGCCAGCAGCAGTGCAAGTCCTCGTCTTGGCCTGAGCAGTCAAGTCCGCTGTTCTGGGCGGACTGTGGGGCCGTGGAGTGAGAAGGGGTGTGTTCTGCGTGGGCTGAGTTCAGATCAGCTTTGACTAGGTTGCTGGTCTCCGATCCAAATTTCAAGTAGACGTAGAGCCTTTGGCTTGCTTCGCGAGCGGTGAGCCTCCCGATACCTCATATGCGACCTGACCTATTGCCACATTTATTATACCTCATTGGCACTGGGTGCGGGGGTGTAGGGATTTGGAATTTAAAACTGAGCTCCTTCTCAAGCTTTGCTACTGATTGCTTGGGTCATCTTAGCCAGTATACGACTTTCCTAAGCTGCAAAGAGTTCCAAGTGCTTCTCTCCTAGGAGGGTAGTTTCAAATAAGTTGTCAGTTTACAAAGGTGCCGATGTACAAAGATGAGAAAGCAAGGCTGATATGTACGTTAATAGGAAATACTGGGTAAGTCTCAATATATTTTCTTATTCTGGGAACACGTGCCAAACACGTGCCTGTATCTAAAAGGTTACTCAAGAAATGGTTGCATGGTTGTCGAAACAATATTTTCAGAATTGATAAAATAAGTAGTGGGAACCGGTGGACTATCCGATGGGACAGTTTCACTTGCAAGTAACAGAAAACCCAACAAAACTATGTTCAAAAGTAGCGCAGGTGCAGATGGGTTAGTTCAGTGGCTCGGTGACACAGTCAAGGTCCCTGTGCTTCCATATTTCTCCTCTGCCATCCTTAGCATGTCGGTGAAAGTGACAGTGGAATCCACACAATACATGCAGACGTGCATTGTGACAGATAAACATCCTAAACCGGTCATTATCAAAGATAGAAAGACTATACCTACCATAATTGGTTTTGACCAACCAAGGTTCACCCCCCCTCCCCCCGGCACTGGGGGAAGGACCCAGCCTCCTCTGGCCAATTACCCGCACAAAATTGGGGCTCTGTTGGAAAAGAAAAAGAAAGAAGTAGAACAGAAGTCAAGTAGGTAACTAAGAGCATCTGCCATGAAGGACATCTGACAGCAAAGAGCTAGGCCTTCTGAGAATGGGTCGGAAAAGAAGTATGGCAGGGGTGGGGCGGAGGGGTGGGGAGAAAAGTGGTAAAAAGACAGGTGGAAGAATGATAAGGAAAAATTTCCCCACAGGCTAGACCGTCCAAAGCGTAAATGCTGAAGAAAAGCTAACAGCCTGGTACATAGAGGTCTAATCTGAAAGCACATTCATCATTGACTCATGGTAGTGCTCAAGTAGTCATGTCCCCCGCCCCCAGCTTTGTGCTTCTATTTAATGTTATTCTTATGTCAAGGATATCTCATTTAAGGCTCACATTCTCCTGATTTTGATTTTTGGCTCTTTCACCAAGAACAACAGGCTCTTGTGTATTTTTCCTCCAAACTTTGGTCTCATACCAAAGAAAGAAACACAGTTGCCACTGACCAGAAGTGAGCCTTGTGGTATTAACTCAATGGATAACCAGAGAGAGGAGGTTATCTCTGGAACAGGAAAGGAAACTAAATCTTCCCTAGACCCTATAAGTACTGAAACTAAGCAAGTAGATGAAGAAGGGGGCTTGAAAGATGGATCTTGCTTAAAGTAAAGAGATGAGATAGAGACTCTAAGACCAAGACTGAAAGAATAAGACTGAATTATATGCCCAGCTTGGTTTTTTAAAAATCAGAGATGCTTGACGATATATCCATTGCATGTTCAAGTAACAGGTTTTTAAAGCGATTTTATTTATGAGAGAGAGAGAGAGATGCGTGGGGAGAGGAGCAGAGGGAGAGGGACAAGCAGACTCCATGAAGAGTACAAAGCTAGATGTGGGGCTCAGTCTCCAAAACCAAGAGTGAGTCTTGCTCGGCAGGGGGGCTACTTCTCCCTCTCTCTGCCCATCACCCCCCTCATACTCTCTTGTTATCTCTCTGTCTCAAATAAATACAGTCTTTTAAAAAAAAATAACATTATTAGAAAAGCAGTATGTGTGCATTTTAGAAAGTTAGAAAATACAGATATGAAAAAAATAGAAAATAAAAACGCCATATTCTTATCATTCAGAGATTACCATTGTTCCCTTATTTATTTATTTATTTATTTATTTATTTATTAGAATGAGAGAGAGAGCGAGCGAGCACAGGCAGACAGAGAGGCAGGCAGAGGCAGAGGGAAAAGCAGGCTCCCTACCGAGCAAGGAGCCGGATGTGGGACTTGATCCCAAGACACTGGGAACATGACCCAAGCCAAAGGCAGCTGCTTAACCAACTGAGCCACCCAGGCATCCCGACCATTGTTCCCTTTTAAGTATAGATATTTCGCCTGGTAAGTTTCAACATAATTTCCAGAACAAATTGCTAAGTTTGGCGTTTTTAACATTCCCAGACAGTACTGTTTTTCAGGGTCCATTATTTAAAAATAAATATGTCTCTGGTTCTTACAGCCTTTGTATCCTTCGTGAGATATAAATACCAATGAGAAATTGTCAGGGCCATGTCAGGATGTACCAGAAGAGCATAGATAAACAAGATTAGCTTTTTCTCTCAACTTCATCAAGAGGCTTTTCTCTCAGGAATCCAGAACGCATGTCTGGGCAGTTAGGAACCCGGGCTCATTAGTATCCCGTCTCTAATGAAGGGAGTGATGGTTGCTGGTCATGCCTGCAGGACTTACTGTCACTGCAAGAAACTGTCACGACTTTGAAGCTAAAATTACCTCTAACTGGTTAGGAATTCCTTCATCAGAAAGACACTCAAAAAAGAAAGAGAAAGGAAAGGAGAAAGAGAGAAAGGGAGGAAGGAGGAAAGAAAAGAAAGAGGAAGGAAGGAGGGAGTTAGAAGGAAGAGAAGGAGGGAGGGAGGGAGGAAGGCAGCTAAGGGCTCTAGGTTGTGCCTCCAGTACACTCATACTATGGTGACAAAGTGCTTTTGCTCTGTGCCAACTCTATCAGAATTCTTTAAAGACCACCCAGGCGCCCTAGTTGGTATTTATTAAATTATTAATACTGAATGATATAGGGGGGGATAGTAAAATACATGCTTTTATTTTGCTGGTAGGAGAGTAAAGGAGCACATTATTTTATAAAGTCTTTCATAAAGTAATTTGTCCCTATAATGCATATCATGAGGTTCAAAACTCTTCATACCATTTGACCTCATAAATCTAATTGTAAATATCTATTAATCTGTATTAATTGTATTAACATCTGTATTAATTGTATTAATATCTATTAATTGGGCATGAACATGGCCTGCTTCATGTTGTTAGGATGATTAAATGAGATACTGTGTGACACAACACTCCAGCATACAAGAAGTGCTCAAAGTATGAGCTTTATCATTGAAAAGATTTTTAGGGATGCTTGAGTAGCTCAGTTGCTTGGGCATCCCACTCTTGATCATGGCTCAGGGTTCTGAGTTCAAGCTCTGTGTTGGGCTCCATGCTGGGCATGCAGCCTACTTAAAAAAGTTTTTAAATAAAATCATCAATCAGACACATCCACATAGTCCACAGAGAGTTTCCTGTAATGACATGTTTCCCAAGAACTTGGAAGAAGGGGAATAAGGCTGAACTCTGAGAATTAAGCTGAGAAAATTGAGATGAAATCAGTATCTGCAGAAATAGCAAGTAACTTTAAGCAAAGCCTGGAAAGTTAATCAGGCTGTGATTTGTGGTTCGGAAAAGGAACGTGTTTACAGAGGTGCCTAGTCTGAGGGGAACCGAGAGGAAGAAGAGTCAGCCAGAGTCTGGCACCTTCCTAGTGCTACTCAGGCAAAAAATATGTATTCCTGACACCAGAGAAGGGTCTGCTGTGTTGGACCAGGGCCTAAGTAAACGATCTCCTTTAAGACTGTTTCCGTTCCTCGTACCCGCAGCTTACAAGAACTTCCTGATTAGTGATCTAGCTTCCCAGGAACCGTAATAGAGGAAGAGGTATCTAGAACCGGGAGAGGAGTATCCCAGGGACCCTTAACAATGAACAGATAAGACAGTATTTTGTTTATGTCTCAGTCTTTCTTGAGTCCGAGCAGTAAGCCCAGCCTTAGTGTGTACTGACAATATACCAGAACCAGACCCTTCCAGTTGCTGCCCTGACCCTCTGAGACCAGGCTCAGTGGCCACGTGGTTGTCCCCTGCGCCCTCTGTCTTGGTTCTTTTGCAGCAAGCAGGATCATCCTTGGTGACCCACATAAACACTTGGAGCATTTTATACCCAACGGGAATTTCACTGGAAGCCAAATATTTGGTTCTTGGTTGTAGTGGCTTTGATCCATGGAAATGTTAATAAACCTTTCAGGAGCACAAATCAATAATCTCCCCATCTCCAGCCAGTCCAAGGAGGATTTTCTTCTCCTGGGTGTGTCCCAAGGTGGTCCAGAGCCCTCTCAAGCCAGGCATATGCTGGTCTGCCATCTATAGGGCTTGCCATGAAGTGGCTTGCTCATTGTCTGTTTCTGAGACCCTGGAAAAATGTTTCCAGGGTCTTCCTGGAAAGCCTGGCTTTTGAAACCCAGCCGTCCTCCTGGGTGAGTCAGGACGGTATGGGCATCATGGTCTACAAAAGAGCTGTTGGCGAGCATACAAGGTCCCTCAGGATGGACTATGACACAGGGCGTAGCACATGACAGACGCTCAGCAAATTTGTATTGACTCATGTCCCTTCTAAAAGTCCTATTGTCGTGTGTAACCACCTCTGTGGAAACCCTTATCAGGCCATCTTGTGCATCTGCTTAAAGGCAGAGAATGCATCTCAGTGGCAATTTGTACCCACGGCCCCTGGCGCAGGGGCCAGCTCTCTTAAAGTGAGGGAAGAAGGAGGGAACAGAATCCTGTATCTACGCTCAGCCCTCACCTCACTCACGTTTGGGTCTTTTTTAAAAAAAAAAAAACTTTAAAAAAAAATTTATTTGACAGAGAGACATCACAAGGAGGCAGAGAGGCAGGCAGAGGGGGAGGGGGAAGCAGGTTCTTCAGAGCAGAGAGCCTGACACGGGGCTGGATTCCAGGACCCTGAAATCAGGAGCTGAGCCCAAGGCAGAGGCTTAACCCACTGAGCCACCCAAGCGCCCCACATTTGCTTCTTATTGGTGAAAATATCATATTGCTTGTGCACGTAAATAAGATCTCTGGGAGTCTGGGAGGATACAAGGATCCTGGAGATAGTGGTTATCTGGAGAACTCTGGCACTTGGAGTCAGAAAGAGAAAGCCTGCTTTTCACCATATCTCATTTTGTTGTGGTTGTGAAAGTTGGCCATGGGCTTGCATGCTTGTTAAAAAAAAAGGGGGGGGTATGTTAGGGACGCCTGGGTGGCTCACTCAGTTAAGGATCTGACTCTTCATCTTGGCTCAGGTCTTGATCTCAGGATCATAAGTTCAAGGCCCACATTGGGCTCCACACTGGGTATGGAGTGTATGATGTGGGAAACAAAGCCAAAAGAGGAAACAGATTTTCTTGCTGCTTACAGCCCACTGACAAGTCCTTGAAACAGGCAGAATGACCTTCCCCTAGAAACTCAACTCCTCAGTGCTGACACCATGGTAAGGGCAGAAGGAAATCTTAGTCCACCCCCCTCCCCAGGAGCCTGTAAGTCTACTTTAACACATATAAATTCCTTTGCAAACTTCCTGTGTCTCTACCCCCCAAGATATATCTTAGCAATCATCCTCCAAGTGCATTGCCCGCTGATATACCTCTGAAGGGTCTCATGACAGTTTTTATTAGGCAGTAATAAATGACCTTTTCCTAACAATAGCTAGCTCCCTCAAGGTCATGGAAACCTTGCTTCCAAAATACCTTGGAGGTTCCTGCTGTCCCTAACTCCTCCCAACTTGAAAGTATAAAATCGGCCACTCCTCATGGCCCTAGTGCAGACTTTTCTGCCTATGGGTCCTGTCCCTGTGGTTTAATAAAACCGCCTTTCTGGGGGCACCTGGGTGGCTCAGTGGGTTAAAGCCTCTGCCTTCGGCTCAGGTCATGATTCCAGGGTCCTGGGATCGAGCCCCGCATCGGGTTCTCTGCTTGGCCGGGAGCCTGCTTCCTCCTCTCTCTCTGTCTGCCTCTCTCTGATCTCTGTCTGTCAAATAAATAAATAAAATCTTTAAAAAAAAACCCCAAACACATTTTTGCCCCAAAGAATCTCAAGAATTCTCTCTTGGGCGTTGTCTCTGAAGCCCATTACTTCAAACCACATTAGAACCTATTTTTAAAAAATAAATAAATAAAAAGTTTGTATTAGAAAATCTCCCATTCCCCAGTTAAGCCCAAACAAAAATATGTTGGACACATCTATAAAAATAATATAAAGAGAAATATAAATGGCTAATAGGAAAAAGTGATCAAACTTATCAAGAAATACACATTAAAACTGTGAGATCTTTTCACCCAGATGCAGAGAGGTAAGGCACCACGTTGGTGAGGAAGGAAGTGTTTTCACTCTTGGTGTCAGAGAAAACTGGTAAAACCTTTTGGGCAGGAGTTTGTTGCCAAATTGAAATGTGGTCAATTAGAAATACTTTTGGGGGTGCCTGGGTGGCTCAGTCGGTTGAGTGTCTGACTCTTGGTTTTGGCTCAAGTCATGATCCCGGGATTGTGGGACTGCGCCCCACACTGGGAGTCTCCTTGGGATTCTTTCTCTCCCTCTGCCCCTCCCCCAGCTCTCTCTTTCTAAAATAAATAAATATTTTAAAATAATGACAATATTAACTAACATCCTAGGAATTGTCCCTAAAAACAATAATCTACAATGTGTGCAGGTTTCTCTACAAAGTTGTTAGATAAAACTGTTTAGAAGCTGAATGTGTGGGTATTGCAGGGGAAACCGTGATTGCCAGACCCTGCTGTCCCCCCCCAACCCTAGTCCGTCTGTTGACAGAGCAGAGAGTAGGGCCCTAGAGAGGGTGTATCACCCACAGCTGGAGTAAGAGAGTAGTACCCAACTTTGTTCCTCTGGGCCAGATGAGACCCCAGGGACGAGAAGGGAGAGGTGAAATTTTAAATGTCTTCATTTCTGGGGCACCTGGGTGGCTCATTCCGTTGGGTGTCTGCCTTCTTCGGCTCGGGTCATGATCCCAGGGTTCTGGGATTGGGCCCCGCATCGGGCTCCCTGCACATCGGAGAGCCTGCTTCTCCCTCTCCCTCTGCTGTTCCCCCTGCTTGTTCTCCTCCCTCCCTCTCTGTCAAATAAATAATTACAAAAATAAATGGCTTAATTTCTGGAGAGATCTTGACCTTGGAGATTTATAGAACAGTGAGTATCTATTACTTCCAAAATTAGCAGAGTAAGCTGGGGCTTGGGAAGGGCAGGACCAGCCCGTGTCGATGGGGGCTTGCTGCTCGCCGGGCCTGAGAAGCCTGGTTACCTCCCTGTCTCCGAGGCTGGGAGAGGGTTCTGCATCTGAGGAGGGAGGACTTGAGGGTTTCCCTTCAAGTGTTCCCTGGAGTCCTGCCTCTGCTTGGCAGCTTGGAATGCACCTGAGCTCCCGGAGTATAGATTCTGCTGGCTCTGCTCGAGGGTAGTACCTCTAGGTGTCTCCCTGCTTGACCCATGGCCATGAGTAGGCAAGAGAAAAATAACAGTACAGCAGAAGAGGCCTTGCAGCCAGAGGGAGGAGGAGCAGACAGAGTGATCGGAACAGGCAGCTCCTGATGAAACAACCGGAGGAGTCCGAGGACCACACCACCCAAATCACTGAGCCAAGAGACAAGGGGCTGGTCTTATTATCTTTTTTATGTA
Source organism: Taxidea taxus jeffersonii (assembly GCA_003697995.1). Lineage (NCBI taxonomy): Eukaryota > Metazoa > Chordata > Mammalia > Carnivora > Mustelidae > Taxidea > Taxidea taxus. The sequence continues at coordinate 18,757 of ML108180.1, read as the reverse complement.
TACCAGAGCCCTGGATTTATGTATGTATTTATTTATTTGTCAGAGAGAGAGAGGGTACGCACACACTAGCACAAGCAGGGGGAGCAGCAGGCGGAGGGAGAAGCAGCTGAGCAGGGAGCCCATGCGGGCCTCCTTCCCGGGACCCTGGGATCATGACGTGAGCTGAAGGCAGACACTTAACCGACACTTAACCAGCTGAGCCATCCAGGCATCCCAAAGGGCTGCCCTTAATTGATTAAACCAATAAGGGACCATTTGGGGCTGGAATGGTTTTTTTAAGAGGGCAACTACCTTGAATAACCCTTGTAGTAACACATAGTAATGTGTGGTACCTCCTTGTCCTGAGGATAAAGGAAGCTTAATGCAGTGCTTGGCAGGTAGTAAGCCCTTGGGAAAATATTTTCTCGTTTGTGTTTAAAAGAGGGTTTTTAAAGTTTGAATGGATATACATGCCCTTCTCAGTTTTGACAGTTCATCTTAAAGTACTGTGCATAGAACCCTGGAAACAACAGAATGTTCTACCGCTGTCATCACATAGGAAAGGCTTCTCAAACTTTAATGTTTCAGTGTTTCAAACTTCCAATGTTTTTAAGGCTTCTCAAACTATAAATCAACTAGGGATCCTATTAAATGTAGGTTCTTGGTTAGATGCAAATTCTGATTCAATCTGGCTGAGGCCTGAGGTTCCATAGTTTTAACAAGTTCCCAGGGATACTGATGCTGCTGGACCACAGACCACACTTTAAATAGCAAGGGCAAAGGTAGGGTTTCACTTCTGTTACTGGAGGGGTTTATCATTGCACCTATTTTCCATGGACGGAGAAAGAAGAGGAGGAAAGCAAGCAATTTCCTTTTTTTTTTTTTAAGATTTTATTTATTTATTTGTTAGAGAGAGAGAGCGAGCACAGGCAGACAGAGTGGTAGGCAGAGGCAGAGGGAGAAGCAGGCTCCCTGCTGAGCAAGGAGCCCGATGTGGGACTCAATCCCAGGACTCTGGGATCATGACCTGAGCCGAAGGCAGCTGCTCAGCCAACTGAGCCACCCAGGCATCCTGCAATTTCCTTTTTTTTAAACCTCATCTCTTTATTTAAAAAAATTTCAGGGCGCCTGGGTGGCTCAATTGGTTGAGCAACTGCCTTTGGCTGAGGTTATGATCCTGGAGTCCTGGGATCGAGTCCCACATTGGGTTCTCTGCTCACAGGAAGTCTGCTCTCCCTCTGACTTCTCCACTCACACTCACTCACTCTCATTCTCTCTCTCTCTCTCTCTCTCAGATAAATAAATAAAATCTTTAAAAAAAAAAATTCAAACCTGGGATGCGTGGGTGGCTCAGTTGGTTAAGTGTCTACCTTCAGCTCAGGTCATGGCCCCAGGTTCCTGGGATCCAGTCGTGCATCGGGCTCCTTGCTTAGTAGGGAGCCTGCTTTTCCCTCTGTCTGCCCCTCCCCCTGCTTGTGTGCTCTCACTCACTCACTCTCTCTCTCTCTCTCTCAAATAGATAAATTTTTAAAATCTTAAAAAATTCCATACCTGAATCTTTGGAAGAAAAATGCAGCAAACCCCTATATACCTGTCAGATTAGCTTCATCAACTGGTAACATTAATGCAATTTGCTTTTAAAGCCATGACACAGAAATTGCCTATGTCACTTTCACTCTTGTCCATTGGTAATAAGTTTGGCATACGCCCTCACTTGCTGCAAGGGAGGCTGAGAAAGACAGCCTCTCTTAACAGCTGTTTGCTTGCTGTAGGGGGAGAGGTTCTGTTACTACAAGAAGATGTGATAAAGCAGTTATTGGAGAAGGAGGAGAAGACTTGTGGGACAATAGACAAATCGGACACATTGACCCCTTAAATCTTGTAACCAGTTGTTCTCTTGGAAGTAGATTCTGGAAAGATCTGAGCTAAAATTGCAGCCCATCTCTAGAAAGTATATAGGACTTAAAAGTGCATTTTACATACCTACCCCATTCTTGACAACTGTTCTGCCCTCACTTAATCTTGCTGTATTGTGTGGATCTTTCTAATCAATCTTAATTTTTTTTGAAACAAGTTTAATTTATAAAGAATTTAATAATGACACTAATTATAATTGTGTGGAGTCCTCAGAATGTTCCAGATGGGCCCAAACACAGTTCACTACAGCATCTTTGCTTACAATGGCATGTTTGTAGACCTTAAACATGTAGCACTGCCAAGCTGTAAAGAGTATTAGATCTATTTTCATTTTGTCCAGGTGTTATTTTCAGCTTTCTTTAAAAAACAGGAACATACAGAAACTGTTACAAAAAGGAAATATACAGGTTGCTTTGTATAAATCAAGATTCCACCTGCTTCTACACATCACATTATGTAGACAACAACAGATTTTTTACTTGTTTTATATTGCCTTGTTACTTTTTAAAAAAATGTTTGAGAGAGAGCACAAGTGGAAGGTGGGGGAAGGGGCAGAGGGAGGGGGAGAAGGCGGCTGCGGGCTGAGCAGGGCGCGGAAAGTGGGAAGTGGGGCTGCATGGCAGGACCCTGGGATCATGACCCCAACGAAAGGCAGGAAAGGCAGTCGCTTAACCGACTGAGCCATCTAGGCGCCCCATACCACTTTGGATCTGTTGATTCCAGTTGCTTTGAAAACGTCTCATCTCTTCACTTTTTCCTTTTCAAAATGTTAAAAAAGAATATGCTTTTAACTTTTCTGAGACAGTGGTATTTACTTTTGATCTGTTACAGTTTATTCTCTTGGATATGAATTAAATCCTTTTAAGGTGGCTCCTTTTAGCCTTCGACTGTAAGCAGATCCTTCTTACTCCATCCTTTGGCTGCGCGGACCACTTTTTTGTGAAGGCAAAGAATAAATTCCTGCTTTAAAGTTCCTACCAGACGTTGCTCAACACGGGCTCCCCACTATACAGAACTTGGGTTCCATCTTGTGCTACAGGCCCTCCTGCACCTTGAGTGCGACCGACCCGTACCCACTGGCACCGCGACAGCCCTCCACAGCCTTTGTGCGGGGACGCGCTGGCTGGCGGCCGCGTCCACGCCGCCACACTTCCCGGGCTCGACGCCCGCCAGGCGCCGGGGATGGAAAAGGCCCAGGCCCAAGCCCAATCGAGGGGAGCGTCGGCCGAGGCAGGACTGGAGGGCGGGGAGCAATGCCGCTCTTGGAAAAGCCCGTCCTGTATATGGGGCACTCAGAAGGGCGCCCACGTCCGGCCGCCGGACCTCATCGGAGACCTGCCCGCTCGTAAGATGGCGACGGCGGCGGCGTCAGGCAGCGGCGGCGGCGTCCCACGTGGGGGCCCGTGGCCAATGGGCTTCGGCCTGCGTCGCCGGCCCGGCGCGGGAGGCGGAAGTGCCGCGGGCCGCCGCCTCCGTCCCGGCTGCGGCCCCTGCCGGTTACATAACTCGTTTCGGGCTCCGCGCGGCCCCACTTCTCGGCAGCCCACGACCCCGGGATGCTTTGAGCCCCACGACGGCGTCCGCTGCCGCCGGCTCCCGTCCGAGGTGAGGTTCCCCGGCTCCGGCCTGCGGTGCGGCTGGGGTCGTGAGGGAGGGGGGAGCCGCCGGACCTCGGCCGGCCGGGGGAGGCGGGGGCCCGAGGGTGCGGGACGGCCAGGGCGGGACCTACGCTTCTGGGCGCCCAGACGTGCCCGGGGGGTGACGAGGGGGTCGCGGAGCTCGCGCCGGCCGAGGCTGAGGGGGGCGTCCGCGGGTGAGGACGGACGCGCTTTCGGGCACCCTCTCCCGCCCCCGTGCCCTCTTTGCCTGAGTGCCTCCCGGCCGGGCCCCAAGACGAGTTGGTGGGGGAAATTTGGGACCAGAGGTCAGACTGCTCCTCGTTTCCCTCCGGGTCGCCCTCCTGCGGAAGGGCCTGGCCTTTTCCCAGGTCAGCGGTTCTCCTGACTTGCCTTTCTTTTGGTACTTGTTGCGCGGATTGTAGTTGTTTGCCGGCTTGTTTGCCCTCCTGCGAACCCTTGAAAGCTTGGGGCTCTGTCTTCGTCGTCTCTGACTCTCGTGCTCAGCCGTACCTTTTGGTTTTAAAGACAGGTGAATTCCTTCCGTTTCTGGTAGTTTGCAGACTGGCCATGTAGACCCTGCGACAGCTCTGACCTCCTCCACCAGATCGGGCGCTTCTCAAGGAAGCCTGGGAGCCTGTAGCTCCCGTGGTGTGTCCCCCTGAGAAAACTGTGCGGGAGGCTTTGGGCCTTCTCTGGACCACTGACCACACACACACATCTTTATGCCCAGCGGGTGCCAGAGCCCAGGACCTGGAGTTACTCTGCAGCGAACTTGGGCATGGGCAGCTTCATTGATCTGTTTCACTCTGTCAAATCCTGAGCCATAAGATTTTGTTACTCACTGGTCCTGATGGAAAAGGATAGCAGCCCCACGCACTCAACTCCCTGTGTACCCGAGTGGTGGTTAATTGGAGGGTCAGAACTGGAGAGAACATTGCTGATTGCGGAAGTGTCACCATCGGACTAAAGGCAGAAACCTCCAGTTAATGATTAACTGAGTGATCCGGGAAAGGTCGGTGATTCCAGGTCATCTACAGAAATACCACAATCCCTGTGACATCTTGTGATGTAGAGATATGAGAAGTTACTTGTTTGGCCTGCGAGACAGGAAGGGGAGTCTTGAGCATCATTGAATTAAAAGGGGCTGGAGCAAAAACAAATTCTCTGCCTCTCACAAAAATATCTGAATTGCCTTAAGTTTGGAGAAGAACGGAATAAACACTAGAAGAAACTCAGGGGTGGCTGAAATGTAAGTCCTGGTCATCTTTCCAAGTGGACAGGTCAGTCATGGCAGTGCACATGGGTCTTCACTTAACCTTCTTTTAGGCTTTTGTATCTGTAGCAATCAGTGTGCAGATCGGCCCTGGAGAATGCAGTATGCCTGAGCTCCTTCTCCATGAGGCCACAGTTTGCTACAGTTACATCTCACTGAGCTTACAGACACCCTGGGATTCTATGAAGACAATGAAAACCTGTACAAGACAAAGTCAAGGCATGGTGTGGTGTTGACAGGCCAGAACAGAAAGTACAGGCATGTTTTTAAAAGGTGTGTGTGTACCTTTTGCCTCTCTGTAACTTGCAGGACTTTGTGGGTTGTATTTTAACCACACCCACTCAAAGGCTTCACAGATAGGATTCAAAGTTGCTTGGGAACAGCATGCCTCCGTCTGGGATGGAAGAAAATTCTTGGATGTTAGGAGATGTGACAGATAAAAGACACTTATCCCTGAACTGGAGTGATGCTGTCATTGCTGACTGGGCAGTCAGCTCCAGATCTGTCTGAGCCTCCGTGTACTGTACCAGCATTTTGGTTTCTGGCAACCTGAGGTGTGTTTAGACCAGATGGACAGAGCATCCTTACATGGCAGCAGCCACAAGTAACACGGTGTAGGAGATAATCCTGGGAGCTCTGAATTTAGGCTGGTGCATGTCTTTGCGGTGCTGAAATAGCCCCGGGGTCTCAAGTGTTGGTGACAGCTCTCCCACCTGAATAGAGAGCTGGCTGCCTGTCAGGCAGTGTCTTCTCTTAAATGGTGGCTCCTCTGTGTCTAAGTTTTATCTCCATTAACTTCCCTCGACATCTCTTTCTGGAAGGAATCCACGAGGCCCTCATTTTTTTTCATCGCTGTTCCTTGTTTTCGGCAAGCAAGCTTAAGGTCTAGACCCCGTGTCAAAGCTGGTCTTGCGTCTGTGTGCGTTGCTTTCAGGTAAATGCTGGTCTGCAAACAAGGGTGCATCTCGTGGGTCTCTTTCTGGCCAAGTTCAAATGCTGATTTTTTTCTTCCACCAAATATTTGTAAGTGTCTTTGATAATGTCAAGATCAGGTCTCCTTCCCTAAATATCATTCTTTTTTAGCATGACCTCTGATAGGAGCCAGCTGTCAGGCCAGTTCTGAGTCAGCAGAAGTCCTTCCACCACTGGTGAAAGACAGAGCCATGCAGTGGAAAGCCCAATGAGCAAAGAGTAGGTTAGTATTGTGCTGTGAACCCTAAGGCATTTGCTCAGTGCTTGTGGAATGATAGGAAAGAGGTCTGAACAGGGAGCCAGGGCTTTCTGCAGGAAGTGGCTTGGGGTCCAGGTCAGCTGTTGAATGAGGCTCCCAGGAGCCTGAGTGCCCCTCTGTGGAGGCCAGCAGACGTGCAGCAGTCAGCCAGGGTGGCCACAGCACTGAGCTGAGCCCGATGGTCAGGTAGAGAAGGAGGAATAGCACATGAGGGCTGGTCCCTTGTTCGTCCTGTCAGCGTCTCAGACTCCCCATCTCTTCACCTGAGATCAGCTTCCTGCTCAGGCAGGACCCACGTCCTGGAAGGTGCTGGAACTACCTGTGAATGTGACAATGTGGATGTTACTAAATATGTCTTTAGATAGTGAGAACGAGTACCCATTTTGCCCCCAAATCGACTCTTAGTGCCAGCTTTTACCCCATGGCCTTGGAATAGCATGGCATTTTGTGTACGAATGCAAGAAAAAAACCTTCTAAAGTCAGATTGACAGTCGTAAAGAAGCAAAGAGGAGGTGCTTGTGGAAGGGAACATAGGACAACTGTCTGAGAAAGTCTTTGTTCCCTTCGCTTCCATAGGAACACCAGAGGAAAAGTATTTTGTCATTGTTAAGAAACCGCATTAAATAAAAAATTCTTCCAGTTCTATTTCTTGTTGAATAGTCACTGTTGTTAAAAATCAAATCACATTCCTCTTTTTTTTATTTCCCAAATTCCTGAAATATGATCTATTTGGGCAGCAAAGTATTGAAATTTGAGCCCATCTTGAAAATGACTGAGAAGAAAGCAGTTTCATTATATAAAACAGCTTGTAGGTAATTGTCCCTTAGGTACTGAGAAGAATTCTTATCTGGAAAATGTTGATGCGGAAATATTTACACCTTTTCTGTAGTGTTCTTGGGAGCGTGCTGGTGGGTACTTGCTTCAATTTTGTTTCTTTCTCAAACCATTCCTCTCTTTAAACTCTTCAGAAGAGCTTGCTGATTCAGAGGGTTGCTGCTCTTCTAGTTTGAGTTTCAGATGACTTTGTTTCTCCTCTGGCCTTCCATTTGTAACAGCTTCATTGAAGTGTGTGCCTGCAGAGAAAAGTTCGCTGCTTGACACACCGTCATGGCATGAGAGTGCCTGTATACCCTCTACCCAAAGACCCTTCAGCCCCTTCCCGGCCAGGCCCTCTTCTATATAACAACAACAACAAACCATTAAGATTTTATTTATTTATTTGACAGAGAGCTGAGAGAGTGAGTGAGCACGAGTGGGGGTGGAGGGGCAGCGGGAGAAGAAGCTGGCTCTCTGCCCAGCACGGAGCCCAACTCGGAGCCCAACTCGGCTAGATTCCAGGACCCTGGATCATGACCTGAGCCAAGGGCAGACGCTTAGCAGACTGAGCCACCCAGATGCCCCCAAAATCATTTTCTCATAGGAAATACCAGAAACACTAACAGTCATTTTACCGGGGATGGGGCGAATATGGGAATCTTAGTTTTGGTTTATGTTGCATGTGGCTGATTTTACTCTGAACATGTGTTCATAGTTTAAAAAAAAAAAAGTTTACAAGAGCATTTCTTTCCCTGAAGAAAAGGAAAATGTTTTTAATCTTGTTTTAATTTAATTTAATTTTAAATGATCTCAGCACCCCACATGGGGCTCAAGCTCACGACCCGGAGTTCAAGACTCATGACCCGGATGGAGACCTGAGCCAGGCAGGTGCCCAGGGAATGTTTTTTTTTAAACCTTTTTTAAAATGGTCATCTAAAACTTATAAATATTTTAAGTTGGCTTTTATAAAGCCATTTAAACAGTTGTTTATTAATTACACAGAGCCGTTTACAATATGTTTACAAGTCTTTTTAGCTTCCTTACCCACAGTTACCTCCATTTGCTTCATTACCACTCTGAGTCTGTGTTTAGAGCATTTGTTTCTGGTATCCGTGCACAAAATGCCACACTATCCCTGGGGTCTGGAATTTGAAAGTTAGCACTATGAGATACTATTTTGGGGCAGAATGGGTAATCATTCTACTTATAATTTGAGGAGACATTGTAAAACTTCCAAGTTGTTGCTAATTAAAAACAGCCCATGAGATAATTTTCATAAAAATGTATTCATGATTTTCTCATACCACCTGAAGGTCTTTTTTTTTCCTGAAAACAAACTCGAGCTCACTTAAAAAATAAATAATAAGCTCAAATAATACAGAAATGAGTGTTGAACACAGACACCTGCTGTAATTCTGGAGGCAAATGCTGACGGGAGGCTAAATTAGTTTTTTAAAAATATTAAGTTAGCCTCATGATCAAGTGTTAATTTATACCAAATTTGACCCAATTTCATAATTAACATCTCTTTGATTCTGAAGGATCTTAAATGCAAAGCCAGAGAAGCAGAGATTAAAAACCCAGCTGGAAACATGGAAGAAAGGCAGGGAGACCTGGCCTGCTGGGGGCAGCAGGGCCGGTGGGGGGGGGGGGGGTGTTGGGGGTGGGCAGAGTCTCTGAAACCCAACTCCCCTATTGCTGTACTTTTTACTTTCAAAGTGAGTAGCTGCCTGGTCCCTGTTACCCACTGTCCCCAGCAGTGCTGAGGGCTGCTCCGGCCGCCGGGGTTCTGTGTGGGAGAACACACTCCTGGCTGGGTTTGAGCCCGAGACAGGGTCCAGTCTCAGCTGGTGGTCAGGACTGCAGATTATTACATACTTTTTTTCCCAGCCCCTAAAAATCTGGCAACTTCTAGGTGGTTGTGTCGTTAAAGCAAGCTAGTTGAACTCACTGGATCTGAACTGGGAGCTGTATTCTGGGTGCTCCTCGGCAGGTGGCCTTTGACCAAGACCCCAGCTTAAAAAGCGGAGGGGCGGGCAAGCTTCCTCCCCGCGCCAGCCGTCCCGCACTCGCCGTGTGGTCTCCACGCCCTTGCGCTGTCCCTCGGCAGCATGTGAGCTGGCAGTGGGAGCTCGTCTGCACCCTCGTGTTCTATTCTGGGAAGATGAGATGTGTCTGGAACTTTCCAACAAGGGGTACCATGGTGTCTGCTCGCGGCTCCATGTCTCTGGCCCCCGGTTCCAATGTCCCCTTTTTCTCCCAGCTCATATTCTTGTCCAGTCTTCCTCTTCGTCCTTGTCTCACCCCAGACCTAGGCTTTCCTTCTCCAGTTCTAACTCTGGCCAAGTAAGGCCACAAAAGGCAAAGAGGCCTTAGGCAGCCTGCCCACAATCCAGGCCTTTGTCTGTGTGGAAATTCGCTGGCTCCGATGCTGTGATGCGGGTCCTGAGAACAACCGGGGAATCTGTCCGACTGTGCCGAGCAGCGTGGGTGCAGATGCCTTCCCAGGGAGCATCGGGTTTGCAGGTGGCACACGTGCGCAGTGGTCTCAGCGTATGCCCTCTGCATCTGGTCATTTTACCTCGGGTGTGTAGCAAAACAAAATAGAAAAATAAATTTAAAACAAAATAAGATCTGTGTCGTCCTGAGGCACAATGCAGAGCTTAAGAGCAGAGCTCCAGAATGCTAGATGTCCTCCTTGTGCAGCACGGAGGCTTTGTCTTTGCCTTCTCACCCTCGAGAATCTTAAGGAGGGCCCAACTGTTAAGTGCAGGTACCCCAAGTTCACCGGCCCCTGGCAGAGAACTTGGCACCTGACTGGTATTTACCATGCGGCCACCTGCTCAGATCTGAAGCAGAGCCATATGTGTGGCGACCATTGAAGGAGGCACAGTTGCCTTCTGCCCCTTCTCAGTGTCCCCTGCTGCATCTACTTTCTGACTTGTCACTTTTGATTGTTTTAGAATGTCCTACAAATGGAATCCTCCAGTATGATCAAGTCGTGTTTGGTCTTTTTTTTTTCATTATTTCATTATTTGATAGAGATCACAAGCAGGCAGAGAGGCAGGCTCATAGAGAGCAGGGGAAGCAGGCTCCCCGCCGAGCAGAGAGCCCAATGCGGGGCTCCATCCCCGGACCCTGAGATCATGACCTGAGCCGAAGGCAGAGGCTTAACCCACTGAGCCCCCCAGGCGCCCCTGTCAATTCATGTTTGAAGAGAAGCGTCCGTGAGAATCCCAGGCTCCCCCCAGAGCACGGTGAGGTAGGTGTCAAGAGGAAGGCTGTTTGGAGCCAGAGTGCGGGGTGCTTGCGTCTTGTCATCTTGGGAATTACGCATGTTGCTCCTACACTGAGGTTTCAGAAGGAGCCCAGGCTGCTGTGGAGACGCTCGCTCCCCCGTGAGCAGCTGCCTGTGTGAACAGCTGAGCTACGAAGAGGGCTCCCTGTGTCCCTCAGTCTCCTTCGCGGCCTGCAGCCCATTTTACCGCTGCGCAAGGCAGGCTTCTGTACCCGTCCCTGGCTTAGCTGTCCCTTTGTCCCCCATCCGTCCTAACGGCAAGAGCTTGGAGCTCATTACTGTTGCATTTTCCAAGCAGATCAGCCTGACGTCTGCAGAATTGCACATTCCTGCAAGCCCTGGGTCTGGTTCCTGGGCCGTGGGCGAGCGTGTGCTAATCTGCCCTTGGGCCTCACCTGAGAAGAAACCTGGAGTTCGGGGAAAGACCAGGCTGGTCCTTCGTCCTGGGTGAAGGGAGCTGAGGTTTCGAGAAAGGGACGGACTCAGTTGTGAGCTTCGGAGGATTTGGGGAGGGGAGAGCTGACGGAGGCTGCTGGCTTCCAAGGCGGGGAAGCTGTTGGTGCGGTGCTGTGCTGGGGCAGGCGCTGGGGCTGGGCCGACGGCGGGCACGCGGGACGGGGCAGAAGGTGGCAGCACGTGGTGAAGGGAAACGGGTGGCGGGAAGGCGTGTCCGAGAGGGGGTACACAGTACCCAGGGCGGTGTGGGCAGGAGGAGATGTGGGGCTGCGCCGTTTGGAAGAGGCCATCTCGTTTCATCTTCTCAGCGACAGAGGATAAAGCAGAAGCACATACAGGACCGATGTCTCAGTGGTCACAGTGACCCCAGCGTCCCGGCAGGGTCTGAGAGCACAGGGAGGACTTAGCACCCATAGCCTAAGTGGAGGGTGGCTCACCTCGGCTGGGAGAAAGGACCCTTTGAACCAATGCAAGTGAAAGAAGAAAAGGAAGGGAAGGTTTTAGGAGTGACAGAGTGTGCACTGGCATGGCACATTCAAGTGTGCCCAGGCCTGAATACCGGATGTCTGATGAGGGCAAGGGGAGAGCCCAGAGCACCTCCCAAGACATTAAGTGGATGGGGTGCTTTTTAAAATTTGCATGTGGCTTGTGTGAGGCCAAGAAGCAGTGTCTGTGAAAAAGGAAGAGGCCCTGTGGACCTGGGGTGTCAGGGCACAAGGAGAGGGGACTCCAGGAATAGGGTTGTTCCAGCCTCCTTCTTCGGGGTGGGAGTGGAGTGCCCTGTGGGCCTCGTGACAGTGTTGGGAAACCCTCCAGGAAGTGGAATGATCCCATTCTCAGCACTCGGCAGTGGAGGGGGCTCAGAATGGAGGCCGAGATGGGGCGCAGCTGTGCTCTGGCTTCACCCACTGGCCCCTCTTCTCTAGTGAATCACCAGGATTCTTGTCCCATCAGCCCATAGCCATAGGAGACTGGCACATGGTAGAAGGTTCTAGATGGTAAGTGGGGGGTTCCTACAGGTACCAGAGGTGGGTCCCATGGCCTGTTACCCGTCTGTGAACCAACCACCACACCAGCATCTCACATGCCCTGCCACCTTCTCTGTAAACTTGGCCTCCGACGCCGGTGTTCACTGTGGGACCCGCACACCAGGCTCTCCCTTTCCCTGCCTTCCTTTCCTTTCTGTGCCTGCTGTCAGCTGGGCTGGGACTTACTCAGCACTATAAATGCTATGTTTTCCCCTTAGTTAAAAGTGACTTGTTTCGGGGTGCCTGGGTGGCTCAATGGGTTAAAGCCTCTGCCTTCAGCTCAGGTCATGATCCCAGGGTCCTGGGATCGAGCCCCACATCGGGCTCTCTGCTCAGTGGGGAGCCTGCTTCTCCCTCTCTCTCTGCCTGCCTCTCTGCCTACTTGTGATGTCTGTCTGTCAAATAAATAAATTAAATCTTAAAAAAAAAAAAGTGACTTGTTTCTATTTTTAAACCAAGGCTTTTGAAACCATGGAAGCCCATCTAATAGGGATGTGAGATTCCACAAACAGCAGTGAATCTCAGAGCCCAGTGTTTACTTGAAAGTCATATAGGGAACAAATCCTGTCCCTTTGGTCAAGAGCCTGTCCCAAGGATACTAGGGAAAAATTTATGACTCCTTGGACATGAGATGCTCATTTATTATAGGTCTCTCCCTTTGCTGTCAGGCTCAACATACAGAGTTTTTAAAAAATCTTTTTAAAGTAACTTCATGGAAGTTTAGTATACATACGACAGAATGAGTGAGTTTTAACGTGTGTGTGTGTGTGTGTGTGTGTGTGTGTGTGTGTGTGTATATATATATATAACCACCACCACTGTCTACACAGAGAACATTCCGTCCCCTCAGGAGGTGCTCCACGCCCGGCCCTGGCTCCCTAGCTCCTTGGATGCCCGGGGTCAGCCTGTGACCGTCCAGACCCTGACTGCCGCCTGATGTTGCCGGGTGCCTGTACTCCTTCTGTGCCTGGCGCTGGCGGGTCTGCTGAGCGCGCACCCGCGGTGTCCTGCCCTGCGCCTTTCCGAGGAAGCTCAGAGCGCGGGGGCTGTTGAGCAGGAGCGCGGTGGGGCACAGCCGGTGGGGCTCTGCAGCGCTGCAGAGAGTGAGGGCAGGCAGTCGTGGCACCCCATTTCCCGAGCTGGCTCAAGCCCGTCTCACAGCAGATGAGCCGTCTAGAGAGCTGTTCCTGGAAAGAGGAGGCCATGGAGTTTCCTGGCACAGGTCAAACCCTGGGGCCGCGAGCTGATTTCAGATTCCTCTGGTGATTTGCGGCTTGTGTTGACTTCTCAGCTGGCGCTGGGGGCAGTCTGAGTGTGATCTTTCCTTTCTCAAAGGCATTTTCAGTTGCTACCCTGTGAAGACATAGGTAGCACAGACATTCTTGGCTAAGACTCGATAACTTCCTCTGATCACTTCTGTGACAGACTTTTTTTCCTTTGAGTATGAAGTAATTAAAATTGGCCCAAATCTGGAGTAAGCTACCGGGTGGGCCTTGGCGGGCTCTGAGTCTGTGTCACCTGCCAAGCTCTCTGATCTTCAGCCTTGTCCTCTTGGGACCCGGCCCTCTTGGGGGGCACAGGTACAAGTGCGGGCTTGCACACACACTCCCCACTCCCCAGATGGCAGGGTCCAGGCTAGCCCTCCCATGGGCACCAGCGTGGGTCCCTGCAGTTACTTCACAGGCTACAAACCTTCTGGTTCTTTCTGGAATCTACTGTGACTGTCTTCAGAAGTAATTTTTTTCATTCACTTGTTCACCAAAGAAACATTCAGTCTCAGGATTTGTTTTGTTTTGTTTTGTTTTTGTTTTAAAGGTTAATTCATTTATTTGAGAGAGAGACAGTGAGAGCATGAGAGGCTAGAAGGTCAGAGGGAGAAGCAGACTCCCTGTGGAGCTGGGAGCCCGATGTGGGACTCGATCCTGGGACTCCGGGATCATGATCCGAGCTGAAGGCAGCTGCCCAACCAACTGAGCCACCCAGGCACCCCGTTTTGTTTTGTTTTTAACAGCTTTAATGAGCTGTGATCCACATGCTGTGCGACTCACCCGTACGGAGTGCACCATTCTCTCGGCTCTCCCGCTGTATTCACGGGGCTGTGCCCCCATCGCCACAGGCGGTTTCAGGACGTTTCTACCGCTCCCAAAAGAAACCCCACATCCGTAACCACTACCCCCCCACCCCCCCAATCCTGCCCTCTCCAGCAAGCTCTCGCTCGCCGTCTGGCCGGATTTGCCTGCTCTAGACATTTCGTGTAACTAGAATCCGAAGATACGTGGCCTTCCGGGTCTGGCTTCTTTCGCCCAGCGCCTCGTTTTCGGCGCTCATCCCCGTGGCTGCAGGTGTAGTTTGAACGTGCCCCGTGGTTCGTTGATTCCGTCATCGCTGACGGTCCGTCGCGGACTCCCACTCCCTCCCAGTGCGGAAGCGGGACTGTGTCCTCGCTGGGCGGTTGAGGGTTTTTGGAGATCGCCCTGATTGGCTGCTTGGATCGGCAGGTGGAGGGGTGTCTGGGCTTGTCCGCCACGGTGCTCCCTGAAGACGGTTGCAACAGGGAGGGACGGACCCTTGTCCCGGAGCCTTCTTTGGAAACACTGCACTGAGGGGCAGGGCATGGCCTTGGATGAGGTAGGGTTGTGGACTTCAACCCAGAGGCTCCAGGTTTCAGCGGGGACTTCCTGCACCTCCCAGTTTTCTGGGCCCTGGAGGGAAGGGGAGTGGCGAAGGCGTTGCCCTAAGCTGGCACTGCGGTTGGTAGTTAGCATCTCGGGCAGCTTTAGGTCAGCTCCTAAACCAGTGTCCTGTGTCCCGTCGCTCCTTAAAGCATCAGTGGAGGGACGCCTGGGTGCCTCAGTTGGTTAAGCGGCTGCCTTCAGCTCAGGTCACGATCCCAGCATCCTGGGATCAAGTCCCACATCAGGCTCCTTGCTCGGCAGGGAGCCTGCTTCTCCCTCTGCCTCTGCCTGCCTCTCTGTCTGCCTGTGCTTGCTTGCTCTCTCTCCCTCTGACAAATAAATAAAATCTTTAAAAAAAAAAAAAAGCATCAGTGGAAGTTGACATTTGATTAACTTCGGTCCTGAGCAGTGTTTCCTGAACCCATAACCCTCTGAACTGGGCGCCTAAGCCCCCCCCCCCCCCGGGCCCCCCGCGAAGCACTCGCCGCGAACTCCCGCGACCAGGGCCGACGCGTGCGAAGGCGTGCGGAGGCCGGCGTGGCCGGCGTGGCTGGCGTGGCCGCTGCCGAGGGTGGCACTGCTTCCCAGAGCTCGGGGTGCAGGATGCCAGAGACGTTCGCATCGGTCGCCTGCCAACCTGCCCTCTCCACCCGAAACTCGGCCTCCGTGGAAAAGTTTGGTGGGTGGTTGATCGGTTGGTTTTTAATTGGGAAATTTTTTTTTCTTTTTTTAGAGAAATGCACTTTTTTTTTTTTTTAAAGTTTTACGTATTTGCGAGAGAGAGCACAAGCCAGGAGAGGGGCGGAGGGAGAAGCAGACTCCACACTGAGCAGAGAGCCCGATGAGGAACTCCATCCCAGGACTGTGGGATCCTGGCCTGAGCCAAAGGCAGACGCTTAGACTGAGCCACTGGGCGCCCCGGGAACACTTTCAGACATGCATTTGGCATAGCTTTCATCCCACTCAGCAGTTATTAACATTTAGGCATTTTTGCTCCAACTAAATTAAGTTACAGGACATTCCAGTGTACATCTCTTCAAGAGTACGGACGTTTTCCGCACAAGGCAGTGCTGCTCTCGTATCTGAGAAGATAAGCGAAGCCGTGGGTTGTTGATTTTCGTAATTTTGGGGGCATGTGTGGTGCCAGAGAACTGTTTTTTAAAGTAAAAGAGGCATCTTTCTCTCTCTCTCTCTCAAATAAATAAGTAAAATCTCTCTAAAAAGACAGGGGGGCGCCCGAGTGGCTCCGTCGGTTAAGCGTCTGCCTTTGACTCAGGTCATGATCTCTGGGTCTTGGGATCAAGTCCCATATAGACACTTGAGCAGGGAGCTCAACAGGGAGCCTGCTTCTCGCTCTCCCTCTTCCCCTCCCCCTGCTGGTGCGCTCGTTCACTCTCAAATAAATAAAATCTTAAAAAAAATAAAATTAAAAAATAAGGTGTCAGGGGTAAACTGTGTGGATTCAGAACTTGGCTGAGGGGGTTGGGGGGCAGGGCCTCCTTCCAGGTTGGGTGAGGCTGGACTGGTTGGTGCCTCCAGCACCGAACCAGCCGCTGAGAACTACCTAAGTTAGGAGTCGGAGCTAAGATACTTAGGACATCAACGTTAAAGGTCAAGGGACTGTCCCTGGACTGGCCAGATGGTGCTGCTCACCGGTGGGCGGGCGCCAGCAGCCCACACTGATGGGCACTTGCCCTTCAGTTGCCAGCCCTTTGCCGTCTGCAGCTCATGCCAGCCTCAGGCCCTGCCGTGTGGGGCCCAACCGTCCCTGTTTTAGAGGGACTCAGAGACTGGCTAGTGAAGGGTGAGCCAGAGAAAAGGCCAGGTCAGTGTCTGAACCCGTCCCTTGTGTGGCAGAAGGGAGGGTTACCCTCGCCTTGAGCGTTGTGCAAAAACCTCCAGGGGAGCAGCACTTTGTACCTGAATGTGAGGTGCCAGGGTCCATCCTGCTCTTGGTGGCCGAGCCCCTCTACCCCGTACACTCATGTTCTCTGGAACAAAACAGGCCTTTGCCCTGGGTGACTGGGGAACCTAGTGGTCTTTTCCAGTGACCACTAGGATATATTTTGGACAGAGATGACTCCTAAAATTCAGGACTTGGCAGTTTTGGTTCCATTTCCCAAGAGGTGGCTGGCCACTTGAGAGGCATGAGGTCCCTAAGGTCACACCAGAACGTTCTGGGCCACAGGCCGCGTCCTGGATACCGGCAGGGACGTGGGCTCGAGTGGGCGGCCATAGAAGGAGATGCTGAGCCCTGGAATGGCCCAGCTGTTCAGGAACCGAATAGCGGAGCTGTTGTTGACCCAACAGGGTCTCATTTTTGAAGGTGCATCTCAAGAGAGAAGAAAGAAAAGTGACATAGGATGATGAGATTTGCCCAGACAGAGGATAGTTTCTGTTGTTTGGTTGGTGTTTCGGTTTTGTTTTGTGTTTGGAACTAAGAACTCAGAACAAAGGCAGCCCAGTGCTGCAGCCTGCCCTATGCCTGCAGGCCTCTCCCTTGAACGTTTGTGATGGCTGTGTCCCTTGTTTTGTCACCACAGCTGGCTGCCTCTGCCCTGCCCAGAAAGAGGCTTTTGCCTGGGTCAGCCTGCCTTTCAGGGGTTCCATCCGGATCCTGTATCCAGAGACCGGCTTCATCCCCTCCTCAGTGACCAGTCTCTAGCAGGGCTCCTGTCTAGTAGAGGTGGCGCCCCAGCTGTGGGCTGAGCCTGGACCTTTGGGGGCCACCAGGCCTCAAGCAGCTGAACAAACCTTGTCCTGATGGGCATCTAATTCTATCTCCTGAGAGCCCCATGGTAGGGGACCTTGCGCTGTGGGAGGGCCACAGGAGGGGTCCCCACCTTGGAGACCCCACACAGGCAGTGCACAGGCACTTGGCTGAAAACATGGAGGGAGGGGGAGGAAGCAGGTCCCCGCTCCTTTCAGCTGTTGAGCCGGGGCTCTGTGGGGGCTCACGTGGCATGGCCCCTACCCCTGGGACTTTGGCCTATGCTGAAAGACAGAACCCAGTGTGGCCTCAGAGCCACGGAGCTCCTGCAGTGCATCTACCTCCTCCTGCCCTCAGCTGGCCCTTAGCTGGCCCTTAGCTGGCCCTTGGCCCGACCGCTCAGCAGCACGTGCTCGGGGGTGGGGGGGGCTGCCCGCCCACACCAGCCCCCGCAGGAACCCTTCTTGCTGAGTAGAGCTTGCGGGGATTGTGTCCAGGGCTTAGAGGCTGAGCAGCTGCTTCCCCTCCCAATCCCAGCAGTCAAGCCTCGGGTGGATTTCAGCCCCCAGCAGCTGGCACATTAGGACACATCCTTCCCGGGGACCTTCCCGGAAACACCTGCGGTCTCACAGGAACTGGGCACGAACAATGCCAGGGCGGTCAGTGCGGGTGACCTTGAAGGATTGTCCCAGGCACTTACTTGGGCTGGCTGAGTGGTCAGGGCTGAGCATTGGGGCACCTGGACCTTTGGGCATCTCCAGGACTCTCTCGGTGCACACTCAGAGAACCAGTTTCTAGAGTAACCTTAGGTCGGTAGGTGATGACCAGCCTCTCTGGGGTCCTGCCACCGCCAACATTTGTTAGGAAGAAGTTCGAACGTACAGAGAAGTTGAGTGCGTGGGCAGTAAGCTCGTGCTTTGTGTCTCACCTGCTGCCTGGATCCAGTGGTGAATAGCGTTGTGTCCCGTTTGCTTCTGAAGTGGTTGGATTCTCTTGGAGCCACTTAAAGTTCATTTCAGACCTCAGAACGCCTCGCTCCCAAGACTTCCGACGTAATTACGCAGTTCCTTGTCCCGTACCGGCAGGAACGGCTTCATAACCTCATCTGTCCAGCCTGTGTTTCCATTTTCTCAGAAGGTTATTTTGGCTTCTTTTTCCCAGTGGGGTTTTACACATCACATTCGGTGGTAGGTCTCCTCGCCTCTTTTAGTTTCCTTTTTCCTTTTTTTTTTTTAAATGACCTTTATCTTTTGAAGAGACCAGGCCAGTTGTCTTGCAGAATGGCCCTCATCCCGTGTTCGTCGGGCCTCATGGTGCCCTTGAACTCTTGAACTGAAGCCTGGGTGCGTGTAGGCCTGGAGGCGCGATTGGGTCTGGGCCCAGCATTTTAGGGCACCTAAGTGATTAGCGAGTGATTAGCGAATTTCGAATTTCACGTCGCGCGGTCAGAGGCTGGGCTCGAGGGGCTGCTAGACCCAAGGTGGCAGGTTCCGCTTTCTTGCAGTCAGTAAATCCTGGGGGTTCGGGTGCTTTGTCGGAGCCCAGCCTTTCCACCTGCCTTCCTTTAACTGAAACAGAGGCTGCTCCAGCACAGCCTGGGCTGAACACACCCTCCTGACTCAGAAGAGTTGTGAGCAGTGCGCTTGCCCGGTCCTCAATCTCAGGGCCATGCGTTCGGGCCGCGTGCTGGGCATGGAGATTGCTGAAGGAAAAATAAGAATGCAGGATCCGTTATAAAATAAGTAAATAAATAAA